>JADKLZ010000104.1:5133922-5147047 GCA_021533235.1 Biomphalaria straminea
TTCTGTAGACTTATCACAATCATGCTTCTTACTTTCTGTAGACTTATTTAAGTGAGTGAAGCGTGAACATCAAAATATTATTTTTGTTTGTGTGTGTGTCTCAGTGGCTTTAATAATTATGCAGCAAATCAACGCATTTCCATTTGTTAGGCTAAATAAAGTATTGGTTTCTGAATGCTTTAGACTTCAGAAGATGGGATATTACTTGGCCAAGATTCTCAATGCAGAAAATGTGAAGAGGAGGTGAACCACTGAATCAAATGAGCCTATCTTTCAAGGATAGGTCCAAAGTGCAATCGTAAGTTGGCTAAAAGCTCGATTTTCCAATGCCAAAGTCTTGACAAGACCAAAATGTCAGGGCACTTTCAGACACAGTGGACTAGTCTTGGGCTTTAGTGAAGTGTACGTGCAGGACCTCCAGCTCAAAATGGGAGAGGTTGGCTCGCCTGCTTCTCCAAAATATTGAGAACGTATCTCAGCCCCTTGCTCCTCCTCTCAGTTTGGAAAGGGGGGGGTGAGGTGGATTTTTTTTTGGGGGGAAGGGGGATAGACACGCTTTGAATAGGCCTACATAAAGAAGAAACAGATTCTAGTATTCGCTTTGTGACCAAGACACCCTGGTGGCCAGCATGTTGTTAATCGTTTACTGCTCTCCATGATTAACATGTTCATTGTATTTTGTGTAAATACGTTATTCATTTCGCATGCCCCACCTCCTTTTTAAAAATAGGCATATATATATCACATACTGGCGATCAAAGTGTTGATAATGTTAGCACAAAATTATTGGTTTCAACATAGATCTACCACCACCATCTCTGTCTAATACATGGGAAAAAAAAAGAGGTCAAAGCTAGGCTAACACTGGGACAACTGGGCAAGCTCGCTACGAGTGGATTTGGCAGCGCACACTTCGTTGCAAACATTCAGTGTGCGAAGCTCGCCTAACGTCCTGTGTCAAGGAGGCACAGGCCAGTGAAGCAGCAAGCGCGGGCAGACTGGCTTTGATAAAAGGGAGGCTAACACTAGTCAAGATGGCACCGGGGGGGGGGATGTGGTGCTGCTATGGTGTGGAAAACAAGGGGAGGCAATCAAAACGAAAAAAGACGAAAGCTAGTTCAACATTTTAAAATATTTATTATTTTTTGGATAAATATTGTAATAATGTATCAATGAACCAGTGTTGTAAGTCCTGTACCGAGACATTGCATTTAAAGAACGTTGAGACAAAACAATAACATCAACAATAAATCGATTGCTTACGTTCAGTCAACAAAACAGTAAACAATCGTTGCTGCCTTAGCGGTGAATCATGAGACGGACTAGTATTCAAACGAATGTCATATACCACGTGATCACCGGACATGACCAGCGAATACATTTGTCAAAGATCTGGTTTGGGAGGAAACAAGAGAAATGCAACGGCCAAAGAAGAACTATATCATCACAATAAAATAAGTAGACATTGAATGGTGGCCCACTCAATAAAAGTGAATATCAAGAAATGACCAACTTCGTGTCAACTATTAGGTGTCTAACCTAACGGGTTATCCAAACAATCAATTTCAAACTACCTTCAAACTTTCACTCAATGTTTACAGCTTTAAAAAAAAAAGTTGCATCTATTTGGCTAGACTTTGTCAGAATAGAATAAATTCATAACTCAAGCAAGGTTTTCATTTTTTTTTCAGGTCTTCTATTTAGAGTAGACAAATGTAAGCAAGGTCTTTTTATCACTTACCACATAAAGGTTTATCCACTTTTATAAGGCAAAAAATTAGAATATGGGCACATTTTGTGTTAAAATAGAATATGTGAATCTATATTTTTAAAAAACCCTAAGTATTAACATCAATTTCTAACTGCACTGTACTAACTTATCCCATTCAGTACACATCTTATCCAAGCCAACTTTCATCTCACCATAACTTCGTAAAAAAAAAAAACATGTAGACTCCTGTCTGACTGCCGGCACATAAGTATCTCATAGAAGAAACTAGAAAGTCTAAAGTACAATGTCAGGGTTTATTTGCATAATAACTGAACTCAGCATAAGACCAGGAGACAAACTGGTCTTGGTACATAATCTCACCAGTCAGGAAGCAAGACTAAAACAATGGTATTTGTGAACAACTTCAAACTCAGTCATGACATCAAAATATAGTGTTAACACTTTGTTTTTGGTCCAACATCTTTACAGTTTTGCTTACACGCTATAACAGAACATTATATATAAATATAGAGCAGTTGACATTGCCTTTCAGGACATGGCCTTGATATATATTTAAAAAAAAAGAGTAATATGTTATAAATTTTTCAAACAATAAAATCAATTCACACATTTTATTATTTATTACATTATTGGGCCATACTTAAATAAATAACTGTAGAAAAATCACAAATTCAAAGAACATATGTAAGATACAGTTCATCAATATTGTTTTCTAAAAAGTTCCCTTTTTGTTTTCTGATCAAAAGTGCCAAAAACAAGCATGAAAAAAAAAAATGTTATCTGTAAATGCAAACATATTAATGAATTTTTATTTAAAAAATATTCCTTGTATTGAGCTGTTAATAATGTGTGATCATATCATGGATTTGTTCAAATTATAAAATGACCTGTCAAACAGCACCATCTCATAAAAAAAAAAAGAAAAACAAACCTCTTTCTAGGATTTCCCCACCCCACCCCCCAAAAAAAAAATATAAAAAAATGGAATGTTGAATAAAGACTTACAAATGTCATCAATCTCATGCATCACTTGTCACTGAATAGTGTGTCTTCATTTATGTACAGCATCATTCTTTAGCAACAAATTCAAACATTAGAAAAAAGTAAAAGTAGAAAAAATTTGGTCATAATAGTCTTGTACATTTGTATTTGTTATAAATAGAGAATCTACCCAACTTCAGTGTCAATTAGGCATCTTAAATACTTTCACCATCCTAACAATGTTTTTCTGATGCAGTAAGACTTAAATTAAAAAAAATTCTACATTGTAAAAATATATGGTAGCTGCTATCTGTAGGTTAACACAGAAACATCATCAATTTAATAATCAGTGAGCAATTTATTTCCCCTAAATGCAAAAATTACACTTTTGATTTTGCACAACAAAAAAAAATCTTTGACATCAAAAGATCTCACAAGCTAATTGAAAGGTACAAGTGACTAAGAAATGGATATATTTAATTCTTTTCTACTCCAGTGTCTGTCACATCTCATACATATTTTGGCATTGTGTTAATACCAAATTTACAGGAGGCTGTAAACTTTGAAACATAAATTCATTTTTTGTTTTGAGATTTCTGTGTAGAAAAATATATTAATAAGCTATATACAAATGCTGATTATGCATTCACACCATTTTATTGTACATATTGTTAGCAACAGTTACTCAAAAATGTGACCACTTGGCACTGACCAGCAATAAATGATATTTTTACAAGTATGGAATAAAAGCTCTTTAAAATAATCTTTAAAAACTAGTCTCCAATTGTTTATTTCACTTTGTCTGTAAAAATGTATTATACCCTTAATTAGCTGCAATGTAAAAATATTAATAACATATTTCTGTAGGCCAAGCTCAGGAAAAAAATTGTTAATTATTATAAGTATACACATTTTTCAAAATTTATTTGTACAAAGCTACCACTGATCTACAAATATCTTTTTCTTATCTTATAAATTACAGATGTTCCTTGCAAGAAGATTATTAATATTTTGTCTCCAGACCAAAATATTAAAATGTAAAAGATAATTAAAATAACTTGACCAGAATTTCACTATGACTAAATGGAAGTTCAAAATCAATCCTATCTTATATATATATAGAAATGGTACCAGTCCTAACAAGAGTAATACTACTTATTTAATAGATTTTATGTTTAAAAAAAAAAGTCTACAATATGCTCACAATTATATACATTTAAATTATCTGAATATTTGTTAACTTTATATTTTAAATGTGATTTATCAATTAAATCTTCAAGATTTACCTATTTTTTATTTTAAAAAATTACATTTTACTAAAGTAAAGAAAAAATTTGGCAAGACTATCCAGCTGTCTTTAACAAATTTTTACTAACAAGCTGATCTCATAGAAATAAGAACTATCAAATATGTCTATTTACTAATTATTAATGCACTAGATATAAACTGCCTCTAACTCTCTTATTTTTTTGAAGTGAAATCTCTTTACATCTTAATCCACACAAACTAAAATAATGATTTGATGATTTGGACAATTATAAAAATTATGAGAAGGTTTAATAAATGCATAACATAAATAATTAGCACTTGCTGAGAATTACAAGTAAAAATAAATCTAGAGAGCTACCAAATTCATAAAACTTTCAACAACAACATACTCAAAATGCATGCCTTCCTCACAATTCATTTTGTTTAAACATGTGCATATTATCTGAAGAAAATAATTTAGAAATGGGACTTTATGTACAAGAAAAGACAAGGTGCTGTATACATGACCAATGGGCTGATACAGATCTCTAAGAATAGCAATTGAAGTGACTGAAAGACAAAGGTTTGCAGAGAAATAGAAACAGGTTTCTTAAGAAGAGGAGAAGGAAAAAAAAATTATTACAGTCACCCATTTGTATGAATTACAACCTTCATTGGAATACAGAATTAGTTCAACTTAAATAGGACTTCAAGATTTTTCTAGTAATAGAAACAGGTGTATAGTGGAGGCCTAGCTGTGAAAACCTTGAAAAGGAGTTAGAAACAAATAATTTAATTTCAATTAGATATAAATATGAGTGATCAGCAGAGATATATGAAATAATCACAGCCAAAGTATACAAGGGAGAAAATGCACATATGATTATGTATGTTTTTAAGACATGAAAAAAAAAAGACCTCAAGGTTCAGCTCCAGCATCCATGTCTCTGAAGAGCTTTGCGTAACAATTCTGTTATCTACATTTAAATTTGGAGACATAATAATACATGTATGTGAAAAGAAAAAGCTTTGTATTTTATTAATATATATGATTAATATGTATATCACACATTTAATGTATGAAACAGTAAAATAGTCATATTGCCTCTACTGAAGGAACACAATATCACAAGTCATTGTGGTTGACAATATCTTCACAGTGTTGCCAAATTTATGGCGTTTTCACACCTCAATAGCACATTTTAAAAAATGTAAAAAAAAAAAATGAAGTGTTTCTGTTTTACTTTCAAAGTTTTAACAAATGTTTTAGATGAATATAAAGTTTATGTTGAATTTATACCTTTTTTTAAAATTTAACTTTAAAAAATCTCACAGCACAAGCATCGACTTAGTAACCACCTCAATGATATGGCAACAAATAAATAATCATCAATTGCTAAGTTTCAACTGCTCTCCCTGAGGATCTTGACAGCTACAAGTAATGGTATCATGTCTTTCCTTGGACCAATTCACTTTTGGTACACAGCTGTATTAAACTTGCTTATTTTTAAGGCATACACAAATAATTTAACATAAGAGTCACTGACTTCAACAAGGCTAATGAAGACTTGTATACCAGGTCTGCACCCTACCATAAATTAAAGTGTAGGTCTTAACCAGAAGGCAAAAAGAGCTGCTACACAACATGATAACAGTTAAAGGTTGACTAGCACTCTGACAAGACTGTTATCGTCTACGCTTGGCGGTGGTTGATCATTGCGGCAATAGCTGGAACACTGACTGTTGGCGGTGGGAGTGCTGTCACATACAGTGGTACCAGAGCTTTGTAACGAGGAAGGCACGTAGAATGACTGAGATGGTTGAGATGCTTGCTGTAAAGGTAAAGCTTGAACTAAATCTTCAAAGGACATGTGCTTAGAGGAAACAGTCATGGCAAGGAGAATCTCTAGCTCAGACTCAGACAAATGTAAGCTGCCTAAAAGTTCATCATTAGAAGCAGTGCTGAGTCCTGAAAATGGTTGATTTGTGGTGGATAAATGGGCAGTGGATACTGGTTGAGACCCAGATGATGATAGTTCTGTAAAACTGTTGTGGGATTCAAATAGTGATGTAAAAGACGGAAGAGGTGCACTAGATGTTTGGAATGCCAGGTCAGAGGCCAGTGAATCGAGTGATGAATCACTAGAGGACTGTAGCGAGGCACTTGACAAAAAACAGTCAAGAACACTAGTGTCACAAGATGGGCTCCATGTCACAGAGTTATGCAATGGAGAGTTTTGATCTTGCCATGGGGTTTCTACATGCCTAGATAAGTTATGTGATTCCCAATGAGTTGAATGGTGTTGAGAACTGTTCAAACCTATAACACTGGTACAAGGTAGCAAGTCATGAACTATTTTCTCTTCTTCAACTCCTTCCATAACATTATCTTCAGCATCCATATAAGTTGGTATACTGGGCTCCAAAGGTGTAAGATTAGCATACGACTGACCTCCAGAAGATGTCCAGCCAAAAGAAGCAGATGTTTGTTGATCAATGGGTTGAGGGTCTAGCATAATATCAGTAAGCAATTCTGACAATGGAGGCAGACCTTCAAAGTGGCCAGGATCAACACTGAGATCCTCACTGTACTCCATCTGCTTTTCAGTCTTCATTTCTGCTGACAGATGTTTCATCGTATTTACAATAAGAACATTTCTTAGAAGCGGGACTTCAGTTCTTCTGCGAGGTGGACGAGCAGGATTTACATACCGCAGCTTTGAAGTGCACAAATCCATAATGGATTGTTTGTCACAGATTTCTGCATCACCAAAGGACTCTGACCATTTTCGTTTTGCTGACAAAGTCGCCATGGGTGGCATCATGCTGGAAAAAAAAAAAGATTACAGGATGTATCCTTTTTTTAAAAAATTAAAGCTATTTTGAAAGCAATAAATACAAAAGGGTTCACATGATCATGATCACAAATGCAATATTTGAAGAATTTGTACTACATAAAACATCAAATGAATCTTACTTGCGTGCTGTATTATTTTATAATATAAGAACAGCAGCTGCAGAAATGACATTGTGCCGAGTAATTGAAAGTGCTTGCTGGACATGGTAATGTCTCGTAGACTTGTGTGGGTATAGATCTTTTCAATTTTAAGAATAAATCCCATTTGTGAATGCTAGGGGCAAGGCTAAGAAGTAAAAGAGTGTTTATGTCCATCTCTGATTTAATGATGATGATGTAAACAAATAGTCATAAAGAATGAATTGATAGGGCATGTGAAGTGTGCATTTTTAATTAAACAGTTCAAATGCATAGAAAAAGTGTGAAACAGATTTAATATTATACTTAATGCTGCTAATAAAGTCCTGAATAGAATAGATTTAACAAGTGACAACAATTAGAAAAGAAAAATATAAGATTATCTATAGAATAATGGATTGTATCAATTTATCAATTTTGTTTAATGAATACCTGAAAATCTCAACAAATTTACCACATTAATTTATATAAATTGTGACAATAATCCTAGTGTATGCATACCATTGTAATAAATAGTATTATAGGTGGAATTATAAATGACACATATTAAATATCAAGGTACATAGATGTTATAAGTTATACTTAAGTATAGATCATACTATACTATTAATAATTTTACTATTAGTATCTTAGAGTCTAGATTCAAATGAGAACTTCAGTGTCTAGTCTAGTCAGTAAAGTCTAGTAACTCTAGAAGCACAGTTTAGTCTATAGTTAAATTAATCACTATGTCTTCTCACTTTAGACAAGCAATCTACTATTATTTAGAAATTTTTAATTTAGATATATCAGTATAGCATCTACTCAGTACAATTAAAATAATAAAGATCCCACCATATTCATGGATTATAATTATGACTATGATGGACTCTAGATTCTAAATCTATTCAGTCTATTCGTCCAATATCTAGAATGCAGATTTGCTCTTGCTGATATTTAATAGTATTAGTATGGACTGCTATGGGGCATATATTATAGATCTATACTATTCTTACAGTATACAGCAAACATATACTAAGTAGTTTTACTAACTTGTACTATAGTACTATAGAGTATAGACTGTTCAGTCTATTGACTATACTGTAACTATTACTATAGACTGTCACTATAGAATATTTATATTACTAATATTAGATAGATCTAGATTTTCTAGATCTATCTAAATCTAGACTCTAGAATACCATAGAAGATAAATCTAATGATTCAATTGTTTGGCATTAAAATAGATTTTAAAATTTTATTTTATGTCATATTTTGAACATTTTAAAAGCTGAGCATAGATCTAGACTAGATCTAAAACGTATTAAAAGATTGTTAGGTTTTGTAGCCATGGTACCCATGTCCCTGTTGACCCACTTTAAGTTGGCTGCTTTCCTCTCTACATGCTGTAAAATCCAAGACCAAAGCAACTCGGTCCGAGTTAGCGCGAGACACGATCACGCTGTACGTAGGTGGTGGTTGGTTGCAAGGATTGGCTGCCGACTCGAATTTTCCAACTTGCAAGGGAGAAAAAAATCAATATCTGATGGCAATGATATTTAATAAATTCAATAAATCTAAATGTTAACACAAAATAATAATCTAAGAGGTCTTTGCTTTTATTGGATTACACAATAGGATGTAGCGACTAATGCACTCTTCTTGTATTTAAAAACATTTTAGTATTTTTTTTGTAATTTAGGTCAACTAAGGCCAGTAAATCGTGGTGTACTAAAATGAGGTTCGAAGATTTTCACAAAAAAACACATCATTCATGTAGACTTTAATGTTTAATAAAGAATTAAATCATGCACAAAAAGAAATAAATCAATAATGCATCCTTCTTTGTTCAATTATAGATCTTGATCTAATCATTCATAAAGATTTAGAGAGATACATTATTAAGATCTAATAACCCATTTTGCCCCAAATCCCCATATTCTTACTCTTACTTAGTAAGCGAGTGACTTACTTGAATAAAGGCCAAGTTAGATCTACTGAATAAGAATGGAGTTTGTTTTAGAATAGTTTGTGTTACAAAAATAATAAACTTACCTTAGATACTCTTCAACATAAACAGATTTATAACATTGTTTAACACAACACACAAAATAAAATCGAACAAGAAATACTCCAAAATCAACACACAAAACTGTCGTTAGCCTTCCCTGTACCAAACATGAAAATCATCACTAAAAGATTGCTGACGTCAGAACGCGGACTACCTGAAAAGTCACAAGCCAATTGGTGGAATCTCATTTGGGGTTAAAAATAATTTTAAATTAATGCGACACAATTTGGCTAGTAAAAATAGTATTAATATTTTTTATTTATTTGTTTTTTTTTCATATCTTGTAATAAAAGTGGTTTAAATGAAACCCTATTATAACTCTAGTTTTTTTTTTTAAATGACAATATTATTCACTTCTGACGAGATGTTTTCCGGCTAGATAGGCCTAGATCATAGACATATATCTATGGACATAGATTTAGATAGTAATAATGGCCTACATCATCTCACAAGATTCTTTGCCCCAAGTTTAGTCAATAGAATTTAAATTAGCTTTAAATATACATATATAAATCATATTTTAAATAAAGTCTTTTGAGCTTCGCAATTTTAGTTTTGTTGAGAGATCGAACAGAGACGGGCATATAGGCTATATTATAGCCTATATGATTATATATATAATTAATAATATTAAATATATATAAATTTATAAATTGTAGGCCTATATTGCCTATGCCATAGACTATATGCGTAGGGCGTAAGTTTTTTTGGCAGTTTTGGAGTAACGTCTGTAGTATATAAAAGATATAATATTATTATTAAAGTCTAATACTGTGCACCCTGGTATTAATCCCCTTTTTTAAAGGAATATATCAGATTGGATTCTCCGTGGAACTTGAGGTCCAATAAATCACTGTTAAGCTGTTATAGCTTTTAAAATAAGGCAATTATTTCCTCTCCAAAAATTCTTTGCATAGAATTAGCAAGTCCTTGTGTTAGCTTATAGTGTGTGTTTTTGATTTCATGTAGCAATTAATAGATCTATTTCTATAGTATTCTACAGTAGGCCTATACTATATTTATAGGCCCCTATACTAGCAACAGCAAAAAGAGTCTGTTGATTACAGATGCCCAACCTGTAAACTAGTCACATAAGAGGTTGCCAAGGGAAAGGATTGCCTCTTAAGACGTAAAAATGCCACACATGCTAGAAGCACTACACACGTGGCTGCTTCCGTTGAATTCAATAAACGGGCTGCATTTTAACGATCCCCAAACATACCATTTAGATCTACTTTTACACCCCCTAGATATAGCCTATCTGTTACAGTGAATTGGAACGGCCCGCTTTCTTTCCTTTTGTCTTTCGACTCCTTTTTTTCCCCTTCTATTTCTCTCTCTCTCTCTCTCTCTCTCTCTCTCTGGAACATTTTTTTTTCATCCTACGCATCGTTATTTTATCTGACAAGTCTTTTGATCAATTTGTTTTATACCATTCCCCGACACATTTTTTGGACGTCCACAATATGGTTCTGCTACGTACAATCTCTGAATTTAATATCGAAACATTTAATATACATTTTTGGCCCTTTTTTCCTATTAGCCATTTTTAGCCATTTTTGTTTATAGATGGCGTGATAAAAAATTTATATATGAATATTTTGCCTTCAAATTTGGCACAAATAATGTTGTATATATAGGCCTAAGTATAAAAATGAAGCAGAATAACTACAAAAGGTTGAAAACTTTTAGAGTAATAAATTTGTTTCTATGCCTATACCCTTACAAAAACATGAAATAATGGGCCTCGACCATGTTAAGAGCTATAACTTTTTTTCTATTCAATGAATATGGCTAATTCTGCTTCATAATCTTCTGGTATTGAATAACCAATAGCTGAAGTTTTATTGAACTAGATTCAGTAGTTTTCAAGAAATCTTGACATGAAAATTAACTAGGCCTATTTTTACATCATTTTAGCTAAAAACGGCCATAAAAATATTTTTTTTCTATAAAAGTTGATAAAATATAACGAAAAATGATTTATTTTCTTCTTATTTAAATATTTAAATGCCTACACATAATAAAAAGTATTTTTTATTATTAAATCATGTAATTAAAAAAAAAATCTGTTTGGGGGGTTTAAGTTGTCCTTAATAGAAAATTTGCGTTTTTTCGAGAATATCGACATTCGGGCTGCAAGTATGTCGACACCGCGTGTTAGCAAACAATACACTATAGTAAGGAACCTGTGTATGAAATTTCATGCGAATCCGTTTGATAATTTATGAGATATCTCGATACATAAGTAGGCCAATATCAGTCATATAGTTGTTGTTTTTTTTTGCGCTTATATGCCTAATATAAATTTAATTTTATGCGCGTGTTGGTTGCCTTCAGTCGTAAAGCGACTATTGCTCATCTCGTAATGCAGAATAAAATGAGAGCTTCAGCATTGGCTATGATGGCAACAATATCGCAGCAGTACCCCTTCCACGCAGCTGTTGGATAGAAAGGAATAGCAGCGTCGCAGGATCTACCAGAATGTAGCAATATGTGCTACAAACTACACAAGTTTCATCAGCTCCTGATTTTCTTCGCAGGCTTGACTTTCGAATCTTTGTCTACGATTGTACTTATCCTCAAGGCAGCGGAGATTGGATTCAGAGTTTACCCTCTCCTAAGTGATTATCTATAAACCAATGCTAACGAGAACTTCCTTTCCGAAGCTTTCTGGTTTCGGCACCTACCTTTACTCACGTTTGCCTTTGCTCTAGTCAAGTTGAGCGTAGTGGGCAGTTTGAGGCATGATCCGATTTGACTAAAGACCGGACATCTTGAGACTCGGCACCAGTGCCGGCTTAAGGCATAGGCAGCTGCCTAAGGACTCCAATCGGTGGGGGGCCTATCACAGGATTTAACAAAATGTTTTAGAGAAGAAACAGCGAAACTTGTCTTCAATGTTATTGAGGTTTTTAATAAATTGCGCAATATTAGTTTTTTTCGCTATTTTTTATATTTTTCTATTTCATTTGGGGCCATGAAATCCCCTTTGCCAAGGACCTTCAATTATATAAGGCCGGCCCTGTCGGCACCAACAAGTTAAGAGGGCTTTTTCTGACAAGCCTGGATGGAGCCAGTTTGATGTGACTAGATTGTCATTGAATCGTGTGTTTAGAAATTTTAGTTTTCGAGTGAAGTTGAAGGACTTTGCTTTGTTTTAGTTTTAGGCACATCGGCACAGTATAGGCCATGTCGTGCCCAGTTGAAGGACTAGCAACACAAATCCTTCGTATTCCTAAATTGTAGGCCTACAATATCACATGGGAGGCGCGGTAGCTAAGCGGTAAAGCGCTTGGCTTCAGAACCGGGGGTCCCGGGTTCGAATCCTGGGATTTTTAATTTCGGGATCTTTCGGTGCCTCTTGAGTCTACCCAGCTCTTATGGGTACCTGACATTATTTGGTAATAGTAAAGGCGGCTGATCGTTGTGCTGGCCTCGTTAACAGTGGGCCACAGAAACAGATGACCTTAACATCATTTGCCCAATAGATCGCAAAGGTCTGAAAGAGGAACTTGACTTACTTTTACAAAATCACATCATTAGAAAGACTGCCGACAGGAAAAGGAAAGAATTGATGCATTTGGCGAGATTCTTTATACCCATCAAGATTAACGATCTTAGATTCACAAGTCACCATCTAGGTAATCATAGTTAGCCTAGCCTATGCATCTTTCTTCTTGAACAAGTAATGAGTGAATCTGCCAGGTGCCTTATACCAAGTGATTTGATTTGGGGATGCCAAAGGTCATAGAGAACTACTGCACACTTGCAGTTGTTGCATCAAGTCATTTTGCCAAGCCTGTTACAATTCTGACACCAGCATTATTATCACAGCACCATTGGCAAACGGGTGAAGGCTACTGGCCTCTTCCAATCCAGCGTAAGCGCACTTGCTGGATACAGGGGGTACACGTTATCAAGTTGATCTGTTTATTGAGTTTGACTCCATGTTGCTTTCAGACAAGTTTTCAAGTCTCCACTAGGGTGCAGTTTCTCCAGAAGGCCCATTACACAAATTACTCAAGTTATTCTAGTGCATGAAGGCCTATTACACAAATTACTCAGGTTATTCTAGTGCATGAAGGCCTATTACACAAATTACTCAGGTAATTCTAG
>JADKLZ010000104.1:5147057-5167000 GCA_021533235.1 Biomphalaria straminea
ATTCTAGTGCACAAAGGCCTATTACACAAATTACTCAGGTTATCCTAGTGCAATCTAAAAGACAATTTTCTGAAAAAGGTCTAAATTATTAGCACTAACATTAGACTCCCAAGAACTAGATAAGGAAAAAAACTGTGTTTGTTCAATCCATGCTAAGGGAATTCATTCTTGTTTTCTTCATATTTCAGTTTTCAATTATTCTTAAACTTAAATGATAAACAACACCCATATGTGTGTATATATAGTGCATACACACATACAACAAACATAAAATTTAGTAATTTAATGTCAAACATTTTAAAACGGGGGGAGGGGGGATTTGAGCTCATAAAAAAAAAAAAACGATTTTGCTGCACAGGAGAATTTGAGATCAACTGATTAGTTCTTAATTTTGTTTTCATTTCATAAAATGCTTTAATACAAATGAAACTAGAAAACATGGCCATCTCTATGAATGTATTGATAGTATAAGGGAAGTAACAATAACGTGATTCAATGAGACATTCATTCATTCAAATACACCATCAAATATTCAAATCTGTTTTCTTAAATGAAATATTAAAACATGTACATTATTATACAGAAAAAAAAAAAGGATTTAAACTGTTATAGGGACCCCAGTAAGGCCCTAAGCCTAAAAATTGTTAAACAGTGATGGCTGCCTGGTCATATGGTATGCACGCTGGACTGTCATTTGGTGTCATGATGGTCCCAGGTTCATATCCTGCTCCATGCCATCCCGTCATCCTGCGGGAGGATTGGACTAGGAAATAGATTATCTGAAGGAACATCAAAAAAAAAACCTTGTACAAACATCCCTCTGATATAATGACCAAAACTAGCATCTAAGACAGCATGGGAAATTTTATAAAAGAGAAACTTACAACATTGCATTAAGTAAATATCTGTTAATCTGTAGCCCCAGTTGATGCAAGAACATTCCTTTATAATCAAATATTTGTTTAGCACATGTCTTCAAATTATTTAAAAAAAAATATAACAACATTTTTAACCAGGTAGATAATGCCGTTTGGTTTATAAAGTGCCCCCGAGGCCCCCCCCCCCCGTTTTTTTTTTGACAAGGAAAATCACAAACTCGATTAACAAAATCCATGTCATAAAATGATTAAAGAGTAAGAGCAAGCCATTCCTCATTAGGACTGTATAATATTACATTGACTTGCATACATAATGGACTACGGATGACAAGATTGTCACAAGATAACTGCCCACCAGCATGACCTCTAACCAGTCTCAGCATGCAAAATGCTATTCAATATTGAAATAATAACTTAAAAACGAGAACAGAACTGGAGACATTCTTTACAGATAAAATAATTCTCACTGTAGAATATAAAATCATTTGAAAAAAAAAACAAACAAACAACTTAAATTGAAAATAAAGGAAATAAAAAACACTTTAAAACAACCAACAAATATGTTTTAACTGTTGAAATGAATATTCCTAACAAAGAAGTAGCAAGCAGGTCATTGCACCTATGTATCAAGTGACAGTGATAAAGTCAATAGAAAAACAAACAAGTTCATTTTGGTTATGCTAATACTGTTGCTTCTTTTCCCAGTATCAAATATCAAGTTATTTAATTCTTCACTCACTAACTTCAGAAATAGTGTAATTATTAAAATTGAAGTATGTGAAAGACCAACTCATAGGAGATTCAAATCTGCTGGGATGGGAAAATATGACACCTGGCTTCTTGCTCAAGAATCCTGACAAACCTCAACATTTCTTACACAATCCACAAAATGTATCTGCAGTAGTTATACCAGACTAGGAGAACTAGGTAAATTTTGGTATAACCTTTTACAGCTTTGTAAAAACATAATATCTTCCTTCGACTTTGGACTCAATAAATTCTGTTCTTATAACTTTTGAAACTCTTCTATTCCATTAATGATAACTATACTTGCATTTATAAAAAAAATTGAATTTATATGTAATTGAGTATTTATATTTTGTTTAATACAATTTTGTTCTTCAGTTTTTTTTTAATTGATAAAGCTTTTTGTTATGTCATTTATTCAGATCCAGTGAGCTATTTTGCAATGTGACTTCCTATCTTTATTAATAAAATGTATACTAAATTAAACCTATCTCTTGACGTCAACAGAAACTGTTTGAACTAGTTGAGAACAATAGCCCTTATGTAGTTTTCAAATCCGAGAATCTTTCATTTCTCACAAATGTAACCCAAGTCTTCATAAAAAAAAATACTAGTTGGACATAAAATTTTCAAACTGAGGACTTAAAAGCAACAAATTTTAATTCTTAATCATTTAACATCTTTCAACCAACCATAACACAATGTATAAAATAAAATCATTAAAACTCTTTATGAAAAAAATACATTGGAGAAAAAATGTGAATATGTAACTATTTTCATTTATTTAATTGATTTATCAACAATATTTTAAAATATTGTTGAAAACAAAATGTGGCAATCAAACGTCAGTCACATTGAAACCTATGCAACAATCACACCAATTTTAAAGAACTCCAACTGAACTATTCACGTCTCTTTTTGTTACTGCTACTTTTACTATCATAGTCTCTAGAAGACCGAGAGTCATCACCAGTCCTCTTTTGACCTTTCTTTGCATCAGTAATGAATTGATCCAAGTTGAAAGGATCTTCTTCCACATCTCTTGTGAACTGAACTGGGCCTTCTCGTCGACGATTTCTGTCAGTACCCTCAAAGTCTTTATCTGGCACAAATCTGAGATAGATTCAAATACATGACAATCATGGCTGTTGTTTTCTAAACATATTTATTGGAAAAAAAATCATGTTTCTTTCCTAATTATCTGCTTAGAGAAATGTTCAACTCTTTGTCTCCAGATCAACAGTTTCAACACTGATCTTTTGTTTTCTTACTTCCCTAAATGTTTTTAACACTTAAACTTGAATAGTTTACCTCTGTCAAAATAATTCAGATTATTATTTTTTTTAATACAACAATATGTTTAAAGCAGGTCATTGAAATTTTTGACCTTTTAAAATCTTGATTTTTTTTAAACTGTAGTAACATGGGATAATAAGCACCAGATTTGGAGTCAATGTATTTTTAAATCGTTATTTTAAATAATAGATAACTAGGATTAAAAACTCATTTTTAAATTAGGATCATACAATATTCCCTAGATCTAATATAGAACTTTTCAACATTTCCAGTCAGAGTGTTTTCATTATTTGATTTTCATAATTCAACATACAAATAAAATAAACTTGAATTCCCCCCCCCCCAAAAAAAAAGAACATTCTATACCAACAGTAATAATTTTTGTATTAAGAATTAAAAAAATAATAGTTGATCAATCCTTTCATGGAAATGCACTACAAATGATAAAGTGAATAATTTATACATGGATTAACTCTTAAGTTACAAAAAAGTCAAAAGAAAAGGATCTAGAAAAACATACTGACTAGAAATTGTTTTTTTTATTTTTTTTTAATTATATGCAGTTTTTTATTATAACATTGGGGTTTACAATAAATATAAATTTATCTTTCATCTATTATTTTCCAAATATCTTGGTACTTGTATCTGCATAAAATAAAACTAATACCTTTTGGTTTTCATTATTGCTTCCAAATCATCACCATAAAGATCATTGTCCAAATTTTTTGAAGGTCTGTAGATTGTCTTGGAAATAGTTCCTTCTTCCCTCCAAGGTCTATCATAGACATTGTAAGCTTCATCATCACCAAAACCACTGTCCATTCCCTAATGAAGAACAAATTTGAAACTCTTAAAGAACAACAAAAAGTATAGCTTTATAAGAGCCCTGTTTCATGAACAGAAAACTGCCCAATGAACTAAGACATGTATTATAACCAGTGGAAGAATTGTAATGATTAAAAAACAAACTTGTTTTAAGAGACAAAAGAAAGCGACAAAAAAAGCTATACATTACTATATACATTGTTGTAAGGCAGGCACTCAACTGAAGCCAGGAGGTAATAATAAATGATGAATTTATTATAAGCATCAACAAATAGTCAGACCTGGACTTCCGCTATAAAGTCACAGTGTGTAATGCCTTAAGTTCTAATCAATACCAGAACAGCAGAACAGACCACAGACACACTTCCCAGTGTCGCTTCAGGTCTTCCGAACACTTCAATAGTATCACACAGGACAGAACTTAGGCCTGGACTGTTCAGATTCCAATAACGTAAGCCGGATCCACAATAGTCCTTCTTCCTGTCTAAACATGTCTTATACAACTTGTTTTCAATGGTGCTCTTAAAAGCACCATCAGTGTGGCGAGGGAGCGGAGTTACAATACAATTAGTCTGTTTAAAGTTTTAATGGTAGAAGAATGGCACTTAAACATCAGTCTCTACAAACAAAGAGAAAGATAAACAAAATATTAAGATACATTAAGAGAAATTTAATTCAAGCTATTAAAACTTACTTTACTCATGTTAAAAAGTCTCTGGTCAAACTGAGTTTCTTTACTGCCTCCTGCTCCAGTATTTGGCAAGCCCAGAGCTATTTTTTCACTGATGTCTCTTTCTTTATCTCTTTGAAGACGATTGCTATAAAAAAAAATTCAAACAATAAAAAGCTGCAATAAATTAAAGGGTTTTCATAGGTTTTTTGAAAACTATGAAAAAAATATGGCAAAAAGCTGGAGCAAAAAAAAACAACAAAATTTAATCATTTTAAATGAAATAATTTAGATACATTCCTGAAAGATGCAATTTTTAACAATACAACATAGCCATCTTATCTCCATGTAAGGGAGATAATACTACAAAATTACAGAGAAAGCAAATGCTCTGGTACCACATTTTTTTCTTTATAAAGAAAACAATTTCTAATTAAATTATAATAATGTTATTATTTCATGAGCATTAGTTGCAAAAATATTTTAGGCAAAGCCAACAGCCAAAGTAAAAACTAATTTGTGTTACAAAGAAACAGCTTCACAAGCCAGACGGCACTACAAAATGCAAGTTACAATTTACTATGTTTGTTTGTAAAATGTTTTACATGTTTCAATTGTTCAAGGGTTGAAGTTGAACTACTTTATAATCGAAACCTCCAGCAGAACGACTGGGGATGGGAGCGGGCAGGGTTTGAACATGGGAGGATCAATAAGTCTGAATGACAGTCCAGCGCGCAAACCACACGACCATCAGCCATCGAGACAAACAAACTACTTCAACAAAATTAAAGCCCAATGCTAACCGTTTATCTGGAGCAGCTCGTGCAATGTTTCTTTCTCTCTGTCTTTCTTTGGCTCTATCACGCCTGACCTCATCACGCTCAGCAGCAGATTCATCTTTCTCTATAAGGTTGCAAAAATATTTTTTACTAAGTAATATTTAATGTCATCAAATTTTCAACATACATTATAGCTAATAATAAACTTATGTTAAATCATAGTAAATTACTTTTCGCAATTATTATCAGGCGATTAGGTGTACATAAGCCTTTTTTTTTTTTTAACTAGATAGGTAAAAAGGAACATACAAATTACTTGGTGATTACAAAATTAACAGAGTTAAGTCATGTCTAGGAACCATTTAGGTTTTTCTACTATTTAACATACATTTTTATAGATGTTATGAACAGCATGTACAAACTAGGAACAGTATCAGACCAGGTTAATACCTCAGCTTAGATAAATTATATTTTGACCATTTTCATGTTACATTAAAAATCTGGCTAAGAACATTAAGCTACAAGATTATGTTCCAATGACCAATTCCTCAGTAAATTTTAAATCATAAATGTCCATTAATTTTGATAATTCTGTAACAATGATCTTTATCTTAAAAGTACAAATGTAAAATAAAAAGTTTCTGAATATGTTTTCTTTATTACCAACAACTTCCTCCCTTCGAATGCCAGCTCGCTCTTCCCTAGCTTTCTGAGCTAGTTGTCGCAAGTTTTGTTCCTTTTTCTCCTTTATAGTCTTCACTTTATTCTTCTCAAGTGTGACACGCATTTCAACAGCTTCTCTAGCCTGTGGGATTCAAAGGAGAGATTAGTGGGCAAGTGAAGGAAAAGAAAAAGATTTTCAAGCCCCAACCATTAGAGAAAAAAGCCAACAATTGTAGATCTTTTTTTTATGTCTAGCTGTATGTTATATCTGATAAATATTTTTCCATAATGCCAAGATTAAAAAATTTTATTAGTTAATTTCTGAAACACAGATTTTCAAGATTTTTAAAGAACAGGAAAAATTGAGTTCAAATATTGTAATTTCATGATAATATTTAATATTCTTTTTTTTTTTATAGAATAAACGACACATAATAGGTGGTAAATTTAATCTTTACTTTGTCAAGCAAATGGTTCAATGAAAAGTGTTCATAATTCCTAGACAAATGGCTCGATTTAAGGAATAAATGTACTAATAATAAACCAACAAATAATAACTTAAGCCAATTAATTAAAAAACATAAAATCTTTTATAATAAACCACATTTCCACTGTAATTATTATAGTTTTCTCCAATAAAAGTTTTTTTTTTTCAAGATTTTGACTATTTCATGAATTATAGTGAACTAAGAGGCTTTCATGATTACAGAGTATCACCAAATGACAGCTGCTTAAATACTAAGTGTGTTGGGAAAGTAAACTGTAAGTATTAACATTATTTTAAAAGTATTGACCAATTCTTGTTTAAAGATTATATTTTCATAGCTAAATAGAAATTTTTAAATAAAATTACTTTTCTGTCTGCAATATATAAAGCTTCAGCCAATTTAGCAAAGTTTTCATTGATGTGAACACCCTGAAGTCCTCGTCCATCAGCTGCCAAACGTTTGTCAAGAGGTATTGTATAACCCTAAGGAAAAGGAAAAAAAAAAATTGGTACAGAACAAAAAAAAAATGTATTAATGCAAAGCTAATTTTAAATTCATAATTCTAACAATAAAATGTAAAATAGATGACTACTAACTCTGTTATTTTTCCAATTTGAAATACAAGGGGGGATCTTCCAGTCTTGTTGTTCTTTTACTGACACCTGCAAGAAACAAAATCAACTAAATTTGACCAAATTTAATTATAAAAATAAACTCATGACTACACTTCACATGCATACTTTATGCACAAATGCATAAAACAAGATGGAAAGGAAGTTCATGCTATTTAAGACCCGTGTTGGATATGGACAACAGATACTCCAAATAGATTACAACTTAAGTTGACAAAGTAACTCATTTTTCTCCCACTAAGTCTTTTTATAATGATATTGGTTCATTCAAGGTCAATACATGTTTTTGTAAGTACAACTGACCTACAAACTCACTTTGTCACCCAATTGTTTTTTTTTTATTACAATGATAAAGTCAAGATTCTGGCTGGTGGAACTTCTATACTGTGAAGAGACAAAGGCTGAGTTGGTTTGGTCATACAGTAAGATATGAACTACTGTCAAAAGTCATCCTTCAAGGTACATTGGAAGGTGCATGAAGAAACGGCTGTTCAAAGAAAAGCTGTCTAGATAAGTTAAATGGACCAGTTCTCTTCATATCCAACAACTGCTGACTGGGAAAAAAGAGGAATTTGGTTAAGAGAACTGTCACAGCACTCTACGACGAAAGTCAAGGGAAGATGAGAGATGAGATGTATTACATGATGTTAACAGACCAGAGGTTTAAGTTTTGACTTCAGAGTTAATCAAGCTTTAAAAGTTAAAAGGTGGATGATTATGTACAGCTTCCTTTATAAGCTTTTACTAGTGCAAACTAGTGTACTTGGTACTCTACTTCCGTTGTTATAAAACCCAGGTTCTACAGTAAAATACAATTTCCTCCAAGTCAACTAAATTTAAATGCAAACGATCATGTTTTTCATGGCTACTCTTCTAATATTTCATTTAAGGCTAAGCTAAGTGTAATTAAAGAATTATAATCGTGATGATTTGACGAAGTAATACTGGTGCAGTAAACCAATCAAATGACAATTTAATAATATATACTAAACATATAATATTTCCCAACTAATACAAACCTTTCTATTAGGTGAATGCATAACAGGTGCAGGAGGAGAAGGCGGTCCTCTGGGAATCTTTTTGTTGACTCTGTTCAATAAGAGGAGAAAAATTAACTATGTAAATCATTACACCTGATATAAACAATGCTTTAATGTTTTGGATTCAAATTTCCATATTTTTTTTTAAACAGAAGCAAGTACTATTTTTCTATTAGTATCAAAGCTACCACACATTGAAAATCTTCTTATATGAGCATTTACTTGACTATATCTTCTAAAATGCTTTAACAGAATAAAATTATTATTAAAGAGCATATTACTTGAATCTGGGAGGCTCCATTGGATCCTTCTGTGTCTCTACCATTCTAATGATTCTTTGCTTAGCTCCTGAGTTGAATGCCACACCTTGCTGGGATGGAGTATACCTGCAAAACACAATTTAAGTTACAATACAAACTTGGGGTGTCTTGCCAGTGAGCACAGAAAGATGTCTTTAACTAAGGTATGGCTCAAGTTTGATCATGAGAACAAATTGGCATGTTTACAATGTTCAAGCTCAAGCCAAGTTCTAATTTTAGTACATGTGTGTACACATAGTAAAGTTAAGGCACCCCCTTCCAGACCTTGTGTTCTATGGGGGGCAGATGAGGTATAGCTCTTTTGTTTCTATGGCTCACGGTGAACTAATGTGTCATGTGGGCAGCATAACAGCCAATGTCTTTACTTTCCCAACATATTTCAGTTACCGATTACAGTTTTATGGTCTCAGGGGCGTCCCAAAAATGGACATCCCTTACTGTACACATAATATTACCTGATATACTGTGCTGGGGCAGGTTTTTCTGCATGACGTACAGGCATAGCAGCACTGATTTTGCCTGAAATTAATTTTTCTAATGCCAGCCTGGTTTTTTCTGTATTTTCTTGTATTGCTTCTTCAGATGGCTTTTGTAAAGCAGGATCATCCTCTTCAATAGGTTTTGGTAAAAGATCTTGAGGTCGTGAATGTATGACCTGAAAACAAAAAATCAGTTATATTTTACAATATAAATCAAACTGAATTTAATGATTAATTTCAAATTGATAAAAGGAACTGGTAATTTTCATTGATTTTCACTTATTTTACTACAAGCTGTAAATTAATGAATAAAAGATTTTCTTGCTCTAGTCTAGATCTAATATTTTTTTATAGAATGGTCTAATTAAGAAGTTATTTTATCTATCTAAATCTACATATATATCATCATCACTTGTTGATTAACATTAATGCTTAGGCTAATGCTATTTTAATAGATCTAGATCATTTAAGAAAGCACAAAAAACTAATATTTGAGACCATCTACATTTCTAAGATTAAAAGCTTAAACTCATAAAATTTATATAACATGACATGACTTGATATACGTTTTGAATAGTATGTACTACATGCATTCTAAATAAAATAATTAGTTCTAATAACGGAAAATGAAAGTTTTGATTTTTAGGGGACAGGATATGATTCACAGGCTTATATTTTTTTAAAATTAAAATAGTGAATTAATCCATCGGATATAATTAATCACGAACATGAATTAGAGGGTAGAGAATGTAGATCTATATATTATATATATATATAGATGTAGAAATATTGAAACCCAAAACCCCTAATTTAAAAACAATTATTATTTTCTGAGTTCTGGGGTATCCTAGAAAACTAGCACCCCATATAAGCTCTTTCCCAATCCAAAAGAAATGGTAGTGATAGAAAAAAAGTAACTTTTTACCCCCTCCCCCAATCAATCATATCATTATCAAAATCCATTCAAGTGAGGGCTTGAGAGGTTCAAACCCTTTCTTGCAAAAGCCCTGGACAGAAACCCTAGTGTTATGCCTAGAGCATGTATACAGGTCGAGAATTTATGCTTTTTAAGACCAGTCGAGACAGAGGTCTGCAAGTCTGGGGCAAGTGAAAAAAATGAGGCAATAAATAAAATGTATACATACACACCTTGTCTTTACCATGACCCTGTCGAGCGATAGCATCATATTTAATTTTCCCTTCTGCATCCAACTGAACTGCTAGAGCATTTGAAGTAGTCTGCTTTCTTCCCATACCTAATGGATACTGAGCCACAGGAATCTCAGGATATGCGCCTCCATCACCAAAATCCTAAAGATGTAAATAATATTAAGTACAAACTTCTTTTAACTAGAAATAAAGAGCATGTGGCATTGTAAAAAAATATTTGTAATTGTGGCATAAGGAAACTTGGATAAATAGGTTAAAGCTAAACTACCTCTTGCGTTCTAGGAACCCATCCTTTCCTATGTCCATAAGGAGGTGCTGTACGACTTGTAATAGAAGTAATCTATAGATAGTAATAAAAAAAGATTAATGAGATCAGTAACATATCTTTTTATATTTTTGAACTGTAATAGAAAAATATATTTAAAATATCCAAATATGGTTTAGTAATTATGCATTTCTAACCTGTAGTTGAGAAACAGAGGATCTGAAAACCTTTTCTTCATCATCCCTATCAAACCTCTGGACTGGCGCAGGTAATATACTGTAAAATTTAACAACTGTATAAATTAAAATTTAATGCAAGCTCAAGTTTAACTAGAAAATTATTTGGTAATGATCAATAATATATATTTAAGTTTTGAGAAGGCTAAACTTTGTTTTATTGATATATATTATATATATCATTTTTTTTTAAATACAAGATTTATAAATCCTTAAAAAAGTATCCTTCTTGACTCAGATATGTCCTATTTTCACACTTCTTTTCTTTTATCAAAGTGTTTTTTTTTTTAAAAAAAGCTATAAAGCTCTCAATACAAGGAGAACATGATGAAAACAGATTTTGCACAAATTTTAGGAAATTTTCTAAACCCCCGTTGTTGTGAAAAGCCCAATTAAGGAGCTGCTGAACTCTTAGAAAGTATGTAAAATGAATTATATTGAATGTTTTATTGTGCACACATACAGAAGATACTCATTAAAAGCATAACAAGACACTATTGTTTGTACATTTAAATGGGACAACTTTGAATTCTTTTTGAAGTAGGTCTTGATCTACACGCATTAATTTATTTAACTTAGGATTTTAGATCTTAGACATTATAGTCAAAGAAATATCTAACAATCATTTTGAGTAAAGTCACCGCCATTTTTAGAATTTTATAGCTCCATAAAACAAAAATGAATACATCTGCTTTAAACTTTCACTATGGCCTACACATAGTTATAAATCTGATGTCAGAGAGAGAGAGGTGGGGTAGATAGGTAAAGTTTCTCCTTCACTTAGAAACTATATTGAACGTTACATAGTTAAATCTAATTCTTTCATTTCAGGCATTTTCATGTCAAGCATTAAATATACAAATAAACATATATGTGTAAATTGCTTGTTTTATAGTGTTTTTTTTTTTGCTACTAATAAATTCATTAGGTTTATTTTTCTTTTAAAAATTAAAGAAAACACATTAAGTGAAAAAAACATGAACACTCAAAAAGGCATAATGTTCAATGTGGTGATATTTCCAAAATTGTAAACTTTATAGCTATGGCATACATGGGAAATATGAGTAGATCTTGCTCAGCTGATGCATATTAGGGCTTTTAAAACAGTTTAATCAGCCAAAGCACCCTCACTCATATGTATGAGGTAGAAAAAGGACACATTCAGACTTGATGTCAAGTGGAACTATGCTCTTGCAGAAGAATACAAAACTTTTAGAAATTTGAAAAATGGAATGCGTGTCACAATACCATTAAATGTTTGACATAACTATCAAAATTAAACAAAAAAAGATATTGCCATGGTGAGGGTATCAATATAGGAGACAAAAAATCTGATGAATAACTAGTGTAGAGCTATAAGCTTGACTAACCAGTGTTTTTTTTTCTTTTTTGTTGCCTATAGGCTCAACATACAACTTGTACAAACAAAAAAAATCTACGCTCGTCTTTTTTCAAGTACACATACTACAGTAGACTAGGCTTAAACTGACCAGTTTATTAACTAAAATCAGTTCGTACACACAATCTATTTACTTTTTGGCCAGTAAAAGTAAAGTTCCCCTCTCAGACCTTGTGGTCTATAGGGCAGATGGTGTAAAGATCATCTATTTTCCATGGCCTACAGTTAACAAGGGTGTCATGTGGCCAGCACAATGACCAACCGACTTTACTTTTCCCCAACTAATGTGCCCAAAGATCCAGAAATTAAAAAAAAAGTCTTCATCAGGATTTGGAAACCAGGACCTCAGTTCAGAAGCCAAGCGCTTTACTGCTCAGCCACTGTGCCTCCTTTTTGGGCAAAAAAGTTTTTGTTTTTTCTCAAATTAATAATAAATCCCAATGCTTTTAGATCTAAAGAAATTGACCAATGTCTGCATGCCTGACTGATTTTAATAACCTGGTACACATGTAGGCCTAGTCTACTAATCTCTGTAAAAACCTGACTGGATGCGCAGTAAAAATATGTAATAAATTAAAAAAAACAACATTATATACTAAGTCTAAAGTATTATTTAAAAAAAAAAATAATAACAAGAATAATATATTCATTATCTGTAAATAAATATGCATCACATAAAAAAAAAGAGTAAAAACAAGGCTTCAGAGTTTCCCTTTTACTTAACTAACTTTAACTTTAAGGTTTTACAGTACTGAGTGCACTACAACAATAAAATTAGATTATTCTAGATTTTGGTGATTCTAGTCAATCTAGAACCCAGTGTTAGATAATAGATTATAGATCAAGATTCTAGTGATTCTAGTCAATCTAGAATCTAGTGTTATACCAGATTATAGATCTCTAGATTCTATTCTAGTCAATCTAGAATCTAGTGTTAGATACTAGATTATAGATCAAATCTAGATAATTAGAAGCTAGATTGACTAGATCTATATGTAAATATTTTTTATTTTATTTTTGTATTTGTTGAAGGTTTGACATTAAAAAAAACAAAAAAAAAAAACAACTAAAAGCAGATTTCTCTTCTTCAACTAATAGACAATAAAAATAGCTGCGTTCCTATATGTTACCACTCATAGTTAAGATTTTATTTTAAAATTAATTGGGCCAGTTCATTCCTCTACACCGAAACGCAGTTTTTGTGCTTTCATTTTCATTGAACACTGATCACAGTCTTATTAAATTATCACCACTTATCAGGGGTGCCACCCATGAGAGCAAGTTAACCCTGAATTTCCAAATTTTACAAACCCTGAAATCATAAACCCCAAACTTTACAAACCCTGAAATGTGCGTATAAACAATTTAAGCACCAAAATTTGACGAAAGAACAGTAGTAAATTATTAACTAGATCTATATCATAATATGCCCCCCATATTTTAAATATATGTAATTAGTAAGCCTATCATTATAATAGTGTTTGTGTGTATTTATTGATAAAGCTTGTAATACAAGAGGATTTAGTACAATTTTATATTAACTAATGTTTGTACACCCCCTTACACACACACAGGTATTTTAAATGATGTTTCTCTCTTAAACATTTGTTCCCTCATTACTCATTTGAAGCAGCCCAGTAAATCTATTGCAACAAGATATAAGTAGAGATTTAGTCCAGATCTACTCCAAAATGAACATTTAGATTTAGTTTCTAATATTCTAATATTTAAATGTAGACCTAGAAGATGGCTAGAATGTGCTGGACTGCTTGTACATCATTTCTTTGTATAGACCTAAAATCTATTGTCGTATTGACCAATCATTCTTGCCTCTAAGCCAGACTAAGCCTACGCGAACGCCAACTTGTTAATTTTATTAATTCTTCAATTAGCCAGGGTGTAGCACTGAGTACTGCAAACTACGTAGTGTAGTCTTGTCTCTTGTAGTACTAGACTTTACTAGACGCTAGAGGGTCTCCAGCTCCTGATTTTCCCTGAGTGATAGTTGATTCTTAAAGTAAGTTAAAGTTAAAGCCATTTCACATGGAGGGAGGGTGGGACTATCTAATGAATCTAATGAAATGGTCTGAAAACTGAATGGTCAACAAAACATCACTGACATCAGGTCTAAACTCTAAACCATGACTTGCAGGCCAGGTAGCAGACTAAAATTGCCTAAATAAAGTAAATTCATTAGACTCTAGATCTGAAACTGAAGTCTAGTAAAGAACAGTGACAGTACTGACAGTCTAGTGACTGACTAGTGACCTAGTTTAGTCACTAGTGACTCTAGTGACACTCTTACTCTACTGAGTCTAGACCTAGTCTCTAACTCTAGTGACCTAGTCACTAACTTAACTAGTCTAACTACTCTAGTCTACTATTACTAACTCTAGAATCTAGATCTATTCTAATCTAATTCTAGATTTGATCTACTCTGTAAACCACGGGACATCACAATATTCATGACTAGATCTAGATCTAATAGATCTATAAATATATGACTTTCACAGTCGACACAGTCGCATAAAAATATTTAAAAAAAACATTTCAATTTTAATCATTTTTTGGTAATTTTGACGACGTACTGGACGTAGTCGTGTATCATTACATCGTATTTCAATCAATTATTCTTAAACCTAAGAACTAGTCTAGATACTTTGAAATTCCAGAAACAAATGAAAGACTCGTGATAAATGTAAATTATAAGCTGGTCTCATTTTGATAAATAAAAATACATTTAGATATAAATGTTTACAATGAGACTAATCCAGACCTCGATAAGGAAGCCATGTTTGATATCCGATTTTTCTATTCTCACCGGATGGCGCTGTTATAAAAATAATATTTCTTTTAATGTTTTCAAAGTAGATGAGTTCTCTTGTGACGCGCTATGTGCTTTTTAGATACAAGTAATACAACAATTTATTTCCTTGATACAACTAAAATGGAGTAGACTCCATAAATATAGTTCCATGGTCTATTTAATATAGACTCTAGATCAGTAGCGTAGCTAGAGTATTTGATGCCTGGTGCGGTACCTCATCTTGATGCCCCCCCCAAAAAAAAAAGAAACAAAACAAACAACAACCCACTAAATAATAACATTACAAAACGTTACTTTTTTGTTCAAAAAATATGAATTCATTAATCAATTGTTATTAATTTAAAGAAATCACTTTTTCATAAATATACTAGTGAAATTTACAAGCTTTCTTGCTGGCAAAAAGTATCAATTATTTTATAGAAATCAATTTTTTCTACCAGCTCTTGTTCAATGAACAAAATGGCCAAACTAGTAAGTCGTAAATTTGTCATAGTTGATCGCAAGTAATTCTTGATCAGTTTAAGTTTGGAAAAACTTGCATGTAGCGACGCTTACAGCAATAGTAAAAAATATGTGAATCATGATTACGATATTCGGGATTAAATCATCTATCTGATATTTTTTTATAAAATTCAAGAGCTCAACGGATCCTTGTGTTGGAAGTTCGGAGGCTTCTGATGAAAATGTGACAAACCGTTGAAGCCTCTTTCTCTCCAGCAGAAATTCGTTTTTATCAATGTCGCTAGGAGTACTATCGAGATTGATTTCGACCCGAGGATTTAATAGCTGGGAAGGCGACAAAAATTCATATCTATCTGCTACAATCTGAAGTTGCTCGAATCGGGTGATTATTTCCTGAACAATCCTGTCCAAGGTAGAATACATTTCCCTTCGTAGCTCTTCTTTGTGTGTAAGTACAGAGTCGTCACTTTTCTCACCAGGCATCTTTTTCTTATGGCCAATACTTTTTTGAGGTTCTGTACTGATTCTCAGATCTGAGCACACACTTTCGGCAAAGTTAATGCTGGCTTCAGCGATGGCCTCTCGATTACAGCTTAAAAATGTCTCTGTTTTTAGTTTGACTGAGCAGTCTCGAATAGATAATCCTTGTTTTTGAAGATAGACTTGCACATCATTAATTTCAGTTAATACAGGAGCCCAAAATCCAAGATAGGTGAGAAAATTAATAGACTGAATAACAACTAATGATCCACCTGCTTCAGATCTAGTCGATGAATTTTCATCTCTGCTAGTTAATGTCTCCAGATTCTATAATTTTAGAAAATGTATCCCTAACCATTTTGACGGCTTCATCTCCTCTGGCGCTCCAGCGGGTCTCAACTAAACGTTTAAGGCTAGTTCCGGTTATTTTGATTTCATATCCCAGCGGCGTGTTGAAGTTGAGAAAAGTCTTTAAACGGTCCAGTGTACCCAAAAAATGTTACTGAATTGACTTCAGCTTCATCTGCTCGAATTCCTGCTCAATTCTTCAGCTCGCTCGCGATGCCCACGAAGTGCCAGATTTTCTTTTGAGAAAAATGAATGAAGTCCAAGATTCTCTTCAGGTAGTCTCTCCAGGTTTTCGTCTCTTGTATAATCAAATCTTGGGCCTTGTTGTCAATACTGTTCCCTACTCTCAGGTGAACTTTAATGTGAGCTCTGCTGGTCTCATGTTTTTCTATTTTTGTGGATAACCTCTACCACTCATTGAATCCATCTTTGGATTTAAATAAAGATTTGGTACTTGATCTTGTTGAGAAGAGTATTCAGGGGAAGCAAAATAATTATTCTTTTTTTGGCGAATAACACGTCCACTTTCTAAGACCTTTCTCGCCGTTTGACATTTGCCGGAAAAATCAAGTCTTTGAAAAATTTATAGCCTTCCCTTTTGCTGATTCTTGATGTATATACACCATCTGAATTGACTGTTCATACGCTGAACTGTTTCAGATCCTTGAGTGACAAGGTGTATGGGAATATTATCTGTGATGACATCAGACCAATCTTCAATGTTGTTCAGTCTAGAGTTTATTATCCTGCTTTCTGTATTGCTTACACTGTCTGATGGTTTGGCTTCTTCAGTATGAATTTTTGAAGAGTGTACTAAAAACATGCTTGTGCGCTGGCCTTTAGTCTCTAGAACCTGCGGTATTTGAAGTCTTTTCTTCTTTTTCATCATTCAGGATGCCGGCCTCATCATTTTTTCTGGATTCAATGATAACCGTCAAGGAAATTAAAAAAAATAGAGACATGACTAGTTTATAAATCGTTAGTTTATGTTTAAAATACAATAGTTTATGTTTGTTCGTGTCCATACACTTAGTCGTTTTTACTGAAAAGCTCAGGGAAATAAGAAATTAATACACACATGTGGATTTTGGGGCCCCTCTCCACTTGGTGCCCTGTGCGGCCCGCACCACCCGCACATTGGTAGCTACGCCACTGCCTAGATCAAAAACTCTTGATCAGTAGTCTTAATAACTAGATAAGATTTAATTCTTGTCTACATCTAATTTTTTTTGTACCGATGCAAAGCAATACAAAATATCACATTTGCAAGTGTTCGTATGGGTGGAAGCAAATCCAAGTGTTATATTATTCTATTGAAAGAAACCCCATTAGTGCAACAAAGTCAAACTCCAGAAAGGCTTTATTTCCTCAGACTCGGTGGCTTTCTCCCAAAGTTCAGTGGTGCCAACCCTTTCGGACTTGCGATACGAGCCGTACCACCGAAAACAATTTTGGGCAAAAGTTTCGAGATGCCGGTTAACACCGCTTCACGGATTGAATATGGCACGCAAACTTTATGATGGACATCATTCCTCTATTTAGGCCTATCTGTGAGGCTCAGTCATCTACATTATATATTGATAAGCACTACTAATTTTTAATTCAAAAAGAATATTGAGTTCATATCCTGTTAGGCGGCGGTAGACTTAGAGGTTGGAATAAGTAAAAATGAATGATGTGTCTCAAAGTATGTAGGATATAGACTTCAATAGACTGCTAGCTCATAAAACTACAGTCGTTGTGGAAAATTGGTCACCTGGCTAAGAAGATGGAAAGAGGATTTCTATGACTGTAGGGGTACTGTAGCGACCATTGAGCCAACATATAAAAAACAAGATTACAAAGAGAGTTTGTGTGATACACAAACTCAGAGGCGGCCCCCGTCGAAGTCGGATCCCTGTCAGATCCGCTTATTCGCAAGATGTTTCGGATGTTCCTTCTAAGTTGAAAATAATTAGCTTCTCGCTGGACGACGGAGGATGGCGAGCAGGGTATAAACTTGCCTTATCTTGATGTTTGCGCACTAGACTTTAGTTCGGATTTATCGTTGGTCCCTGGCTCAATTCCTGTATGCTCCCATCCTTAAACTATCGCAATATTTCTGAAAGAACAGTAAAGGTTAAATCATATTTTCAAAAGCCTTTAGTGTTTTTTTTTTCTAACCGTGACGGACAGACCAACCAACAGACAAAACGCACAAAAATATGCTTCTTTCATTCTAATGGGGGCACCAAACAATTTTTTTTTAAAATCTGATTTTTTTTTTAAATTTAAGAAATTAGTTTAGAATCATGTCATTTTCGGGCTTTACGCTAGTACACGAAAGCCGCTGCTAAAAGTTCATTTTAAAAAATGTGCGTGATATCTCTTTGTAGCATGCATTTCTTATAGTAACATTTCCTCCCTTACATTTAAGTTATTGTTTTAGAATTGGTGTTTTGTTATTAAAAAACCGCTTGCATAATTAATTTTATAAATTAAACGGTTTGCTTTTAGAAAAATAAAAGTAGCCGTCGCACCTAAACTTTTCAAGCCGCATTTAATGGTGAAATAATATTTTTCGTATCTCTCCTAGTTTTGGCGCTCTGAGTCTGACAGACGGACAGACAGACAGAAATTCATTTTAAAAAATGTGCGTGATATCTACATGCCAAGAGCATTTTTTCTAGTAACATTTCCTCCCTTACATTTACGTAATTGTTTCAGAATTGGTGTTTTGTTATTAAAAAATCGCTTGCATAATTAATTGTATAAATTATAAATTAAACGGTTTGCTTTTAGAAAACTAAAAGTAGCCGTTGCACCTAAACTTTTCAAGCCGCATTTAATGGTGAAAAAATATTTTTCGTATCTCTTCTAGTTTTGGCGCCCTGAGTGTGACAGACGGACAGACGGACATTTTGCACAAACCTAATAGCGGCTTTTCCCCTTAAGGGGGCCGCTAAAAATGAAATGGTTAGCATTCTCTCATACCGGATTTGACAGATGAGCCTAACATGTAGGCATCTGTTAAAATTGAAGAAAGACTAAATGTGGCTCAACAAAAATGGCTGAGACGGATTTTGGGAGTCATTTACACAGATCGGGTCTCAAACAAGGAAATCCTATGCCGAACTGGGAGTCGAGCACTTAGTGACAGAGCGTCGCATGAAGTTTGCGGGACATGTTCTTCGACAAAATGAACCAAGAGTTGCGATGACATGGAGGCCAATACGAGGAAAGCGCATACAGGGACGTCTTTGTATAACTTGGGGCCACACCTTCATGAAGGGCCTCAGAACATTGGACACCAGGTGAGAGGAGGCTTCAGACATTGCCAGTGACAGATCTTTGTAGAGACAGCTTGCCGCCCAATGCGCCGAACGGCGCGGGAGGATCTAAGTCATAGGTCTAAGTCAAGTAAGTCATACCGGCGGATACCGCTTCATATTGGATAAAGGTTAATCGAATATGTCTACTTTAGATGAGTTGCAGCTGGTACCATTTTCGATTATAAAACTCTTTTGTAAAATTCTACTTGGAATCAATCCAACCGCTCTTCACTCTAATGCGGACATTTTTAACCTCAGTACTTGTCTGCCACCATTTTTTAAAACAAGGTTTTCAGTTTAAAATTAAAATGTGATTTTAAGTTAAAGGCCTACATTTATCGGATTCTTACTTAATGTGATATAATCATACATAACTGAAGGATCTAGATTCTATAAAAATTGATAAGATAACTGGGTTTAATCATAGACTCAAAACGCAACATGCGTTTGGTCACTCAAGGTGTCTAGGGCATACAACTAAAAATCTGTTAGTACGCCAGGAAAAAAATCTAAAAATATTTCGAAAAAAGTAAATAGCCTGAATATAATCAGTTTTAAAATTATTACTACTATCGTTGGCTCGTTGGTCTAGGGGTATGATTCTCGCTTCGGGTGCGAGAGGTCCCGG
>JADKLZ010000104.1:5170572-5193030 GCA_021533235.1 Biomphalaria straminea
TCGTTTTGTTTGATAATTGTGGAGGAGTTCTCTTAGCAATAAAAACAATCTTATAGCTTATACCTTACCTAACTAAAAAAATATAGAATCAACTTTTTGTAAAATTAATACCACCTCAACATCCCCAATATTAGGCAGTATTTATAGACCACCAGATTCTAGTTTAGACTACATGCAAGACCTATGTAATCAGCTTACTACACTTATAGAGACAAATACAAATACAGTCTTTTGGATTATGGGTGATTTCAACCTACCTGATATAAATTGGAAAACACTAACCATAGAAAAAACACCAAAACCTCAAGGACATAAATGAGCTTTTCATAGAAACGTTACACCACCTAAGTTTAGATCAAATCATTAAAAAACCAACAAGATTAAACAACACATTAGATCTCTTCTTAACCAATAGACCTGGATTAGTAGTAGACTATGATATTATCCCTAGTCTATCAGACCATGAGAACATTAAAATACGCATTCAGATAAAGGCAGTTGCAAATATAAAACCCAAAAGAAAAATCTTACTCTGAAACAAATATAACCTAACACAACTACACCAAGCTACATTTAACTTTCAACAAACATTCTTATTAGAAAAAGACAGTAACCAACCAGTCGATGGCCTCTGGAATTTCATAAAAAACAATCTTAAAAACATTATAGAAAATCATATACCAACTAAATGCACATGAAATAAAATAAATAAATGCTGTTTTAATAATAGATTAATAAAGCTTTGTAAACAGAAGGAAAACCTATATAGAAAATTTAAAGAAACTAAGGCAGAAAGAGTTTATAAAAAGTACATAAAAATTAAACACCTAACCCAAAAAAATAAGCAGACAGCTGCAGAGTGAATACATAAACAATGTAATATCTAAAGATAATAAAAAAAACTATGGTCATACATTAAGTCTAAGAAAATGGAAACAACAGGCATAGCGCCATTAAAAGGACAACTTAACGCATAACGATAATGAAACTAAAGCTAACATCCTAAACAAATACTTAGCATCGGCATTCTCAGCCCCAGGAGAAAAAGACATATTACTTAATTTAAACCAAGTAGACACTATAGGAGAGATAGAAGTTCAGGAAAATGGAGTCCAAAAACTATTAGCAAGCATCAAGCCGAATAAAACGTCGGGACCTGATGGTATTCCAGCTAGATTACTCAGAGAACTAAGCAATGAGCTAGAACCAGTGTTCAAAATACTTTTTCAGGCATCTCTTAACCAGGGCAGAGTACCAGGGGACTGGAAAGAAGCCAATGTCAAACCTCTATTTAAAAAAGGAGAAAAATCAGACCCAGGAAACTACAGACCAGTATCACTTACCAGCATCACATGTAAAATCCTAGAACACATAATATGTAGCAACATCATAAACCACTTAGATAAACATAATGTCCTAACTCCATACCTAAGTAGTTACAGGAAATATAGATCATGTGAAACACATCTAATAGGACTAATTGATGATTTTTCAAAAGGTTTAGATAATAGTGAACAAATAGATGCTATCTTGCTAGATTTTTCCAAAGCTTTTGACAAATTCACCACCATAGTTTGCTTAAAAATTAAAATTTTTTGGTCCATTGCATCAGTGGATTAAAGATTTTCTGAAAGGAAGAGAACAAACTGTAATAATAAATGGCTCTAAATCAACACCAATAGTAGTAAACTCAGGCGTACCTCAAGGAACAGTCTTAGGTCCACTACTATTTCTAATTTACATAAACTTTTTACCAAATTGCATTAGTTCAGGAACAAATTTCAAATTATTCGCAGACGATAGCATAATATATAAAACAATAAAAACAACACAAGATACAGAAATTTTACAAAGAGAATTAGATGAATTACAAAAATGGGACAATTGGAGCATGTCTTTCCACCCAGAAAAATGTCAGTTATTAAGAGTAACAAAAAACTAAAACAAATTGATTGCACTTATCGTAATCATGGTAAACCAGTAACACAGACTAAAAACGCAAAATACCTAGGTGTTATAATAAATGAAAACTGTCATGGAATCCCCATATTGATGAAACTATCAAAAAAAAAAAATCAAACAAAGCATTAATGTTATTAAAATAAATTTCTATAAATCAAATAAGAACATAAAACAAAAATGTTATTTAACCTTGGTTAGGCCAATAATAGAATATGCATCCTCTGTTTGGGACCCCTCAACTCAAGAAAACATTAAGAAACTGGAAGAGACACAAAATAGAGAAGTGAGATTCATAACAAACGAATATTCACATTTGACTAGAGTAACACCTTTAGTAAAATCACTAAATCTAGAAAGCCTTCAGGACAGAAGACTCAAAAGTAAAGAAGCAATTATACACAAAACACTGAACCATGATCTTCAAATACAAAAACAAAACATAATAAAATACTTAGAAAGACACAAAGATAAAGGCACATTCCTCGTCCCATATGCTAGGACAAATCTGTACAAATGCTCTTTCTTCCCTAGTACCATTAGAGCATGGGATGGGTTGCCTGAGCTAGCCAGGAAAACCAGAGAGTTGGCAGAATTGAAGTCACTGTTTAATATGCATGACTGATTGCATGACGCGTAGGACGTAATCAATCTTCTTTTTTGAAGTAACGTCTGTATTATATAAGATAAGATGCCTTCATGCAATCGTTGACTAATTTGACCCAGCGTTACACCAAAGAAGATAAGCAAATAGAGATGCAAGTACACAGCCCTGCTTCACGCCATTTTCTTTTGGGAAGTGATCAGAAAGGGCACCATTGTGTCTGATCTGGCCTCTTTGTACCACGTGAAACTGCTTGAGATGGATAGGAATGTAGGTGGGCATCCCAGCCTAACCAAAATCATCCACAAACCATCGCGATTACGTGTTGAAAGCCTTGGTGAGGTTTACAAAGGCAGCGTACAGATTTAGGCTCTGCTCTTTGCATTTTTCTTGTAATTGTCGCAGAACAAATATCATGTCAGATGTACCTCTACCGGCTATGAAACCACATTGGCTTTCAGATAAGACCTCACCAATTAAATAGTGTTTAGTCGTTCGAGCAACACTCGAGCAAAGATCTTTCCTGCTACTGACAGAAGTGTAATGCCTCGATAGTTGGAGCAGTGAGACTTGTCACCGTTTTTGTATAGGGATATGATTACGGAGTCTCGAAGTTCAGGTGAGACCATGCACTTCTCCCAGGATAGAGCGAACAAGTCTGTTAGCCTCTCGGTCAGGGCGACACCACCCATTTTAAATATTTCAGCGGGAAGTCCATCAGAACCAGGAGTCTTGTGTTTTTTTTTTTTAGTTTCGATATGTCTCAATTTCTTTAGATGTTGGTGGGTCGACGAGCTCCTCTCTTATAGCTTTCTGAGGGTCATTTGTCAGCTATTCCTCCGATACGTACCTTTTATCATCATACAGCATACTGTAGGGTTGTTGTTTTTTAAAATTATTTTTTGAAATGTTTTTTCTTGTTTTTATGCACTGATTAACACTGATGTTTACATGGTGACTATATTTTTTTTTTTGTTACACCGTCAGCTTCCCACGAGTAGGCCTACTTTGCTACGCCAATGGAACTTAAAAGGATACTTTTTTGTGTGTTGTTTTCCCCTTTCAGGTGCTCGTTTCTTTGTTTCTATGTCCATGGTCTATCCATTCTGTGAACATTCTGGGAGAGATCTAAATGTAGCCCATATGCGCTCGAAAAACTACTCTGATTTATAATATGATATAGTCAGCTCTGCCTTTCAGCCTAATTTGAGAAGAAACTGGACTATTTCAATGCTCGTTGTCTGAAGTCATGACTTGTAACGAGTAACGAGCTATCGGTCTAAACTTGCAACTGGGTGCGGTGTCCAGGATCAGTGTTCATGCTTTCAATAACGATTTGTCTCCATTTTTTTGGAGAGCCCTTTTGATTTTCTAATATATTGACATTTTGTTGGTAATATAGTAAATATACAAATTGAAACAAAAGGAATTGTTTTTATCTTTTCAGGAAATCTATCTTGTGGAGAGAATTTGCGGTTTCATTACTACATTTACCAGCAGCACTTGTCATCGTGCATATTTTGGTTTCTATTTTAGTAACATTTCTTATGGCAGTCATTGAATATATCTTTTTGAAAATGTCAAGAAATAGAAGATCAGATATAGTGATGACAAGACTATAAAAGAAATAGACATTTAAATCTAAATTCAGAAAGACCCTTTAAAATTTGGAATAGATTTAATATATTTCTTAGGATGATTGTTAATCTATAAACACTACACTTGATAACCATAAATAACGCCAACACTATAACGCTAGATCAGGAGTGGGCAAATTATGGCCCGCGGGCCACATGCGGCCCGCCGAAGTGTTTTATGCGGCCCGCGAAAGCCTAAATAAATCAAGTGTGCCCACACATTACACATATAAAAATGCAAATAGATTAAAAATAAATAATTGTAAATATCTATAGAAATTATTGAAACTTTTGGTTCTTAACACCTATAATGAAGAGGCTAAAAAACATTGTCTCTAAACGTCTTTCTAAAAAGTTTAAAGTAAACGAAGAATATATTTAATAGCAATATTTTGATACATTCAGTAAAACACATAACCCCCGGCCAGTATTTATTCAATGCTATGAAGAACCGTGTTGAAAGATTTGGGTTGGCTTGTACAAGAAGGCAAGGGTAACAACCGATGAAGCTTTGACTGAAAAAACAACAACCTTTTTAATAAAATAAAGAAAATATTCCAACCATAAACTAGTAACTGGAAAGTTTACACAAAGCTACATTAAATTCAATTATCTTACGGATGTAGATTCTCAAATAATGCACATGGCTTTCCCTAGGAATAGTTCAATTACGTAGCTACTAAAGCTCCTGATTGATGAGGGCCTCACGCAGGTAATAAGTCCCGATATTATACTTATAGTGAGGAGATGGCGGAACCTGTGCTTTGTGTTATTGCTCGAAGTACACTAGATCTTAAATAAATTGCACAATTTTAGTTTTTTTCCCTTTAGTTTCTATTTTATTCGGGGCCACCAAATTCATTTCGCCTCTGGCCTCCAATTATCAAAGGCCGTCCCCGACCCGCACTTCCGAAAAGTACGTGAAGATTTAGAATTAAACATTCTGCGGCCCGCCTAGTTTTCAAACTTTATCAATGCGTCCCTCGGTTAAAAAAGGTTGCCCACCCCTGCGCTAGATGCATGAGTTTACACACTGTGTTAACACACATGACACATAGCATTCCAACATTCACTCCCTTTAGTCAAGGGGAATCATTCAAGCTACTCTTATAAAAATGTCGACATTCATTACAATTTCTCTCTTTTTTTTTTTGTCACTCATTCTTTCTTTCAACTTTAACTCTTTTTCTCCTAACTGACGATACCAACGTTGATTCCACCAGAATGTGGTAAATAATTAAGGAGAAAAAGAGTTAAAGGCAAAAATCCAGAAAAAATGTAATAAAATCAATTTACAGGAGTAGGAGAACTAGAAGTCCCTATGCGCCCCATTCGGTCAGCACATTGGCTAGTTGTGCTCTGCCAGGACACCAGCGAATATCAATTCTTTCTCACTAGTGCATCTCATTGATGGAAGCAATGTCAATACGTAGTCTATTGTACTGAACTAGCTTTGTGGTCTACAGCGCTTCTATGACACTTCTTTTGACAATGAAAACTATGATAAGCAAAGACTTTTTCTCAATACCACAGAGTTCTATTACAGTTCTGTAAAAGATAGCAGACTCTAGGCTTCTTGCAAGCCTAATGCCGAATCATCTATGATAGATCTAACTACCCTTTTGATCCTCGAGGCTCGCCAAAAACCTTGAAAGCAATGCTCGTATCTGTCACAATATGGGCCCTTGTACTTCCTGTACCACCACTAGAAATAGCATTTTGTCCAGTCTTCAACCTCTTCATATGTTTCAAACCGCTTTAATTTCAATAACTCTAATCGCTTGGCTTCCTCTATATCTTTGCCTGATTGAAACATTGATAAACATACATTGTCGCTAATACCACCCCTTAAATATTTTCACTCAATTCGATCAAGGTCTACACTTTTTTCTTTTTTTGTACATATTATTGTCTATGTTATACCAATATTTACACCAATATTTATACTTTGTTGTGGCTTTGTCTGCTCTTCCGGGAATGCTAGCTGTTCTGATCCGTCCATTCTGTGTTCTATTTGTTCATTTGGCTTCAAAAAAGTTATAGAATGAATGTCTGTCCTTGTGTTACTTTCATCTCTAATAAATTCACCATCTCCATGAAATAGTTCACTTACACCACTTTTGACGACGTCATGAGTCCTTTAAGTGTTCTCCTCATCTTCTATACTCTTTTCCTTATCCACGCTCACTTTATAAAGTCTGTTTGGTGCTACTCTGACAAATAAACCGCAATGTCTCACAAAAACAATTTTTCCTTCTAAAAATAACACCTTTCGAGGTCCTAAACATCTCTTCATGCCATCACGCTTGTAAAAAAAAAACTTTTGAAACATTTTTAAACACCTTGCGTTTTTCTGGGGATTCGTTGAATGCTTTTACTTTGTTGACCTTTACAGTTAGGATCGTTTCTGTCTTTTCAATGGGAATGCATTAATGTTCAGATGATGTTAAGTTTAAGGCAACCTCTTTTCCAAATATAACAGCTTATCATTTTACAGATCCATTTATACTCCGGCTGTTTTCATAGCAGATCTGGAGAGTAACAATGGTATGTCTGTATCTACAGCATCCGTCACAAGCATAACCTTCTTTCCAGCCACTGTGACAGGTAACTCATATTCACCTTTTGATTTGATTTTTGTCCCACCACCAAACTTAAACATTCTGTGACCTTCTCTTAACTTCACTTTGTTGCGGTCCTCTTCATCTAAAGATCCCAAAAATGCCTGCAACCATGTCGTTCCACACACTATACTACTGTACGTCCTGTCCAATGCGGCACAGTTAAAAGCTTCAACGCCTAATTGGGAAGTTTCATCTATGTGATTTCCTGTGAACAAACAGGCTTCTTCTTGGTCTTCAATATATAGTTTCTTAGACATGTTTTTCTAACTATCTGGGCACTTGGAGGACAAAAGTCTGTATGATTTATGATCCACGTGATTTACATGTTAAGACATTTCCGTCTGAACCAACTGGGTTTATATTTTTCAAACTTCGTTGAGCTTTTGGGAATGCAAAACACCGGCTGCCGCCTCTTTCTCGTCCTCCACCTCTCACTTGATGTCCAACTTTAGGCTTATAGTTATTTGGTCTGATCTTCTCGTCTTACAAAGCTACATTCACTCCCTTAGTCAAGGGGAATCATTCAAGCTACTCATACAAGCAATTTTAACAATGATTTCACTTTGAGATGATTCAGCTGATTTTGTGTCTCACTTAGATGATAGCGATTTCATGTATAATTCCAGATGATTTCAAATGATATTCTGATGATTTCTTGTATCACGCCAAGCGATTTTACGTTGGAATCTTGGCTCTTTAAGGTCTTGCTAACAGGGACTCCTTAATGTGATCTTAATGATAACATAACGAATTAAGTCAATTTCATGAGATCTCAGTGTTTGATGCAACAGTTAAGGTTATTTTTTCTCTAAGTCTTTAGGACTTCATTTTGATATTTCAGCGTTTTAGAACATTTTCATAAGTATATTTAATAGTAATTTTAGGGCTTACTTTAGGGCTTACTTTAGGGCTTACTCCCAATAATTTTATGTTGCGATCTTACTAATTGTTTATTGTTAATATCTTTCTCAATTTTTTATTTCGCAAACTCAGTAATTTCCTATCACATTCTCTGTGATTTTAAGTTGCTATTCTAATAATTTCAAGTTAAGGTATGTGAAATAATTTTTGTTGATCATAGCTTTCATGTAAGGCTACCAATAACTTCATTCAAATTACTGGTTATTTTAACTCTTGTTCTATGTTTGTTTGTTTTTTTGTCGCAATTTCTATAATGTGTCTCATTATTAACAATTTCATTTGTCTTCTTAACGATTTCATATATAGATTCCAGTTGTTAGGGTCTTGTTGCAATACCATTAAATCATATCTCGTTGCCAGTGAAAATATGTGTTTTATTCCCAAGAATTTCATGACTATAATTATTATTATTATTATTATATTTGTCAAATTTTAAATATTTTTTGTTTGATTAATGTAAATAAGTTGTGCACTAAAACTTTGGCTAGGATGCCAAGATACTTTTATTTTGTACTGCAACGTTAATAAACGTAAATATTGTTTTAGTATGAATATTGTTTGTTCTTATTTCACTTCTTTGTAAAAACTGGGTTTTAAATAATGCATGTTTTATTGAAGACTAAATCTTCTCTTATGTATCATTTTAAATGATATGCTATGCGTAGACTTAATAAAATAATTACATAATACAGCTAAGACTACTGCAGAATTACAGAGGTAAAAACAGATTTGAAAAGTTGAATTGCATTTCTTTCAACTTTTTAAATAACAAACAAAATTAAAATTACAAAATAATATCATCATACAACTTATAACATTCAAATTAAAATAATAGATTTTCTAGTGAGCTTTAAAAATCAAGTTCTCTAATAGTTTAACTTATTTTTATATTAAACTCTATACTGAATAAAGAAATATTTGAGTGCGGGAATATAGGCTTAAACTGTTTCAAAACAGACAAATATAATTTTAATATAACAATATTGCTAAAGTTAGAATTATATTTTTGCTGCAAAGCCAATTAATTATTTCCTCATTTGCATATACAAAAACTGTCAGATTCCCATAAAAATTTTAAAGCCACTTTGGAATACCGGTCGTATTTTAACGTTACTTTTCCACGCAGTTTCTACCCTGTAACTCGGCTGTAACGCCTTTATATAGTACTGGCGTGGTTAGCTTTTGTTCATGTTCCTTTATACTTACACCACAGGTACAATTTACTAGATACACTAAAATGATACACTGGTAGCAGACAAATATGTTTATTGACCGTAAAATGATAACACACTGGCAAGTTCAGTAAATAAAGAAACAGAAGTAGTTCTTCATAAATCAAACTGTAAGATCCAATGGAATATAGCAAGTACGCAATAAAAGCATCTAGTTATGCCTTTAAAACAATACATACATCCATTCACTTCTTTGGCCAGTGTGACTACTGTTGTCTGACCATGTGGTCAGATTCCAAACCCAGGCTTACCCATAATTCCACCCCCCAAAAAAAATTAATTAGTAAAATTAAATTATATAAAGTTTCAATATAAACAGCGGAGTAAAACAAGGATATGTCCTGGCCCCAACCCTTTTTGGAATACTCTTTTCAATGCTAATCTACCACGCATTTGATAATTCCACCGAAGGCATATATCTCCATTCCAGATTCGATGGCAAACTTCTAAATATTGCTAGACTGAGGGCCAAAACTAAAACCAGAACAACCCTCATAAGAGATATGCTCTTCGCGGACGACGCAGCGGTTGTGGCACACTCACAAGAGGAACTTCAGTTACTTATGTCCCGCTTCTCTCAGGCCTGTAAAGAATATGGCTTAACTATTAGCACAAAGAAAACAAATGTTATGGGACCCCCTGCTACAGCACCACCCTCCATCCTCATAGACGATAACAAGCTGGATGCCGTAAATGAATTCTGCTATCTGGGATCCACAATTCAAAATGACCTTTCTCTAGATGAGGAGATAAAAAAAACGTATAGGGAAGGCTGCATCGACCTTCGCTAGACTCAGGTCAAGAGTTTGGGAAAACCAGAAGCTAACTACAACGACCAAAATGGAAGTCTACAAGGCATGCGTTATGAGCACGCTGCTGTATGGCAGTGAATCATGGACCACCTACGCAAAGCAAGAGCGAAGACTGAACTCGTTCCATTTGCGATGTCTTCGTAGGATCTTGAAAATCACATGGAAAGAAAAAGTGTGCAATACTGAAATCCTTGCACGAACAGGTATTCCCAGCATCTTTACAGCTCTCAGACAACGCCGCCGGCGCTGGCTTGGACATGTTCGCCGGATGGAGGACAATCGCATATTGAATATCATCCTTTACGAACAACTTGCGACTGGCTCAAGAAAAACTGGTCGCCCCCCACCTTCGTTACATAGATGTAATAAAACGTGACCTCAAATCAGTGAACATCAATACTGAGCAGTGGGAAGACATAGCTCTAGACCGCACCAGATGGAGAGAGACAGTGACCAAGGAATCCATGGACAGCGAAAGAGCATGGGCCTCAGCTCTGGAAGAAAAGCGGACAACGCGGAAACTGGCCAGCTCCTCTACCACTGTAGCGAAGACCACCTTTACCTGCGCTACTTGTGGACGGGAGTGTCTCTCCAAAATAGGGCTCCACAGCCACACGAGGAAGTGTGCGAGATGAACCATAGTCGTTCTACGACTGAAGGAGGCCAATGAATATATATATGAATATGAATGAATATATATATATATATATATATTTATTTATTTATTTATTTATTTATAAGGTATAAAAGACAACATAAAAACGATACAAATGACAATACAATCTGCTATAAAATAAAACAACAAATAGAAGAAATAAAACAGGAGAATTACTAATATGGAATTACAAGTCCTAGAGAAACAACACTATAAATACAACCAAATTTACAATAACATTTGCACAAACAAGACTATACAGCTTAACAATTGTAGTTCAGTGTAGTCACGCACCAAAAAGGATGGCATCAAACGCATCGGGTCTTATCGAGCTAAAAAAACAAAATGAATGAACCTTAATGATCCTATCTAATGATAGAAATGAAATAGACAAGAGAAAATTGATCTATCTCTATCTCAAGATCATACGACAGTCTAATTCCTACCTCCCTTTATGAAAGAATATACATAGAAGAGAAAAAAACAAATTTACAGTTCAATGGCGAAGCGATCAATAAAATAGTCTATTTAGTTGAAACTCAAACAATAACATATAATTATAAGATTTACAGAATAGCATAGTCAGTGCTGCTCAATTCGCACAGTACAGTTCGTGAAACAGGTACTTGATATAATTCACTTGGTTAAAAATCGACAATACACTGGAAAAGGATACGGTTCCGAAGTTCTTGAACAAGTGTAATTCAATGAGTTGAAATTCAAAATAACCCACCTTCAAGGAAACAAGATAAGAAATAATTACAAGAGTACTTGAGTATTAGCCTTCATATAAAATAATCCGTCAGTAGTTGAATAAATTAATTAAGGTTAGGTAAACCATGGATATGCAAATAGGCTGAAAAACTATTTATAATGACCATAAGTAGAAAAAGGTTTCCACAGAGAGCGATTTCCTACTAAACATGTATGAGTTAGACCATGACAATATCTGAAAATAGCTCAACTATGAAACTATGTCTAAGCTGTCTTCATGCGCTGTCTTGAATAAACTATACTGAAGATATTTTCAACCACAGAGCTATTATTATTAAATTCATCCACACGTATGTAAGTTTGCTTACTTTTCACACACTTAGATGTAACATTAGGGCTGTCTCTATAGATGGTGATGTCACGCCCTACTGCATATCAGAATGTCAGCAAAAAATATTGTGAAATATGGACCTTCTTACGCAGACAATAGCTATTAAATAGGCCTACAGATTGGTCATTGATGACAAATTAATTTTTTTAGCAAATACAGTTCTAGTAGAAATGTTCACTTGTTTCTTAAAATAAAACATTATGATTTATAGAATTCATTAAACAGGTATGTACATATCTCGAGGCGATGTTTGCGTTGACATCAGATGTTGAAGCATAAAATTTTATTACCCACACACGCTACGACCACGTTTAGGCTATGGAATTTCTTGGCTCTTACTCAGTCAAAATCTTTGGACCATGTAGTGTTTACAGTTTTGATGCGGAGACCATGGCAGTCTGTGAAGCTTTAAAAGGCATTGAATCCTAACTAGACATGGCAATCGAACCCAACTTTTAAAGTTCGGGTTCGGTTCGGTTCGGTCATTTAACCATTGCGACCAAGAAGTCATGGAAGAGAACAACTAATCTATTATGTATATTCACCCGTCACTAAATAGCAGGGCCGAATTTCGCGGGGCCAAGTTTGGGAAGGGAAGCGGATAATTAGTGAAATTTAAGAGTTTGTATTCGAAAATATGCATTTTATTCATTTTTTTACTTTACTTTGGCAGGTTTGGTATAGGAAGTAAACTATCTTCAACACTAAAGGAACATTCGAAACATGTAAAACATTTACATTTTATTTCACCAGATTACACAATTATGACTCATACATAATGCCGTTTTTATCTATATCGCGTACGATTGACGTTTTCAAATATAAATACATCCCAAAATGACAATTTTGTCTATATTTTTCCTTATATTTAATTACTTTATCGTATAGACTAGTTTGCAAATTTTCGGGAGATTTCCTGGAGCTCTTGGTAAATCGACAGGAGGGCGCGGGAAATCTGTTTTAAGGTATAAAATGGTATAATTTAATAATGTATATACCTTGAATTAGCACGGGTCCTATGAAAGTGCGGGTTCTAAAAAGTGCGGGCCCCACAACGGTCAAATACGTTGCAGTAGCCTAAGGCCGGCCCTGCAAAATAGTGGCGTATGGTTCGACTAAAACATAATAATAAGAAGAAAAATAAGAACTGAACTCTGCCTTCCTTTATAAATATCTTGGAAGAAACCAGAATGCCACGATGAATTAAAATAAAAAGAGGACTTTCTATTTAAATACTAGCATAGAGCCTTTTCAAGCTCCTGAGAAAAATAGGTTGGCCTCCCAAACTACTGAAGTTCATTGAATGTTTTCACGAGGAAACGAAATGTACTGTCGAATATAATGGAGCCCAATCAGCACCTTTTGAGGTTAGCAGTGGTGTCAAGCAGGGATGTGTGCTCGCACCTACTCTGTTTGGCATATTCTTCTCTTGTTTACTACACTATGCTTTCAGCGACAGCAACGAAGGTGTATATCTCCACACAAGATCCTCTGGAAAACTATTCAATATATCAAGGCTGCAGGCAAAAACCAAGGTTAGGAGGATACTTATTAGAGAACTCTTGTATGCTGATGATGCAGCTATTGTAGCTGATTCTGAAATTCAGCTCCAGACCCTGCTGCTTGCCAGAAGTTCGACTTAAATATTAGTCAAAGCAAGACCAAGATACTGGTCCAAAACACTAATGCTTCTCCTCAAGTAAACATTAATGGTTAACCACTTGAAATTGTTGATCACTTTTGCTATCTTGGCTCCATCATATCCAACGATGCTCTATTGGATAAAGACATCAACAATAGGATAGCCAAAGCAATTGGCACCATGTCAAGTTTGCAGAAAAGAGTGTGGGACAACATATTGCTGACTAACAACACTAAAGCCTTGGTCTACCGGACCTGCGTGATGAGCACTTTGCTATACGGAAGCGAAACATGGTCAACCTACTCATGGCAGGAAAAAAAGCTGAATATCTTCCACCTCCGTTGCCTAAGGCGGATCTTTAAAATAAGGTGGCAAGATAAGATAACCAATGAGGAAGTGCTATAAAGAGCAGGTTGCCAGGACATTCGCTCTGTTATCAGCAGTAGACGCCTTGGCTGGCTTGGCCACGTTCGTAGAATGTCAGTAGGTCGACTCCCACAGGATATTCTGTATTGCGATCTAATAGAAGGCAGAAGAGCCGCTGGTCGCCCACTCTTACGTTATACAGATGTATGCAAACAGGACGATCGCAGCTGTGTATCAAGGATCGGCCTCTTTAGTCACACAAAAGCTTGCAAGGGGAAAAGATCGTCACTCGAGACGTAAAATGCCACAGAGTAAATACAATTCATAACAAAAAAAACTGTCTGGCAGTAACCTTATCACTGCAATAATAAACTAGGCCGTCCTAGTGCTCCTTAACCATTCCGGGGTCATCAAAAGGACTATAACATATGTACTGCTAACTTTATATAACAACTCTACTCGATGATTTTAATTCTGCTTAATTACAACACACCCTAACTCCCAGGTACCCAACACATGACTCCCCTAATCCTATCTTTAACAATACAGACGTTACTTCAAAAAAGAAGATGATTACGTCCTACGCGTCTTGCAATCAGTCATGCATATGAACTAGTGACTTTAATTCTGCCAAGTCACTAGTCTTCCTGGCTAGCTCAGGCAACCCATTCCATATTCTAATGGTACTAGGGAAGAAAAAGCATTTGAACAGATTTGTCCTAGCATATAGGACAAATATTATGGCTTTCACTTTGTGTCTTCCTGAGTATTTTATTAAGTTTTGTTTTTGTATTTGAAGATTATGGTTCAGTGTTTTGTGTATAATTGTTACTTTACTTTTGATACTTTTATCCTGAAGGCTTTCTAAATTAGTGATTTTACTAAAGGTGTTACTCTAGCCAAATGTGAATATTCGTTTGTTATGAATTTCACTGCTCTATTATGTGTCTGTGCCAGTTTCGTAATGTTTCTTGAGTTGAGGGGTCCCAAACAGAGGATGCATATTTAATTATTGGCCTAACCAAGGTTAAATAGCATTTTAGCTTTATGTTCTTATTTGATTGATAGAAATTTATTTTAATAAACCCTTTACGCTTTGTTTGATTTTTTGTTGTTATGGGGATTCCATGACAGTTTTTTCATTTATTATAACATTATTGCATTTTTAGTCTGTGTTACTGGTTTACCATGAATAAAATAAGTGGAATTAATTTGTTTTAGTTTTTTTTTTTTTGTTACTCTTAATAGCCTAACTGACATTTTTCTGACAGGAAAGACATGCTCCAGACATGCTTCAATTGGATTCCAATTTTGTAATTCATCTAACTAGTCGACCGGCGGCATAGCATACGCTATTTTGCAGGGCAGGCCTTAGGCACTGCAACATATGCGACCACAGTGGGTCCAACACTTTCTTTGTACCCGTGCTAAATTTAAGTTGTTTAAATTATTAAATTGAACCATTTTATAACATATAACAGATTTCCCGCGGCCTCTTGATTTACCAGGAGCCCCTTGGAAATCTCCTGAAATGTTATTAAATGCTGAGTCGTCGGTCGAAAAATCCTGGAAATTTCCGGACATTATTAAAATCTTTTTAAAGTAAAAAAAAAATATGCTATGCTATTTTGTGAATGAAAACAGTGCGGATTTGGGATATATTATTTCACATTCGCACCATGCTGCGCCATGGGATCTTCCCATTAGCTTGTTATAAGTAAAGCGAATGCGTGAATTCATGAATAAAAAATTCTATAAATGGAGCTAAAAATGGCTAATTGACCTTAATTTACGCGATATTAAGAATAGAGTTGCACTCATGTAACAATGCTTTAGAAAAACATATTTGAATGTTAATTTGATTAAAATATGAAATGCATGGGCTATAATTAGTATGTTCATGTGCTAAAGCATGAATCTATCTTTGCGAAGAGAAGTTCTATAATCTTAGAGTCAAATTTGACTTTTACTCTTTAGATCTAGATCTAGGAATAGAGAGATGCGTTACCTTTCGTAATCATGTCTAATGAACGAATGTGCGTAATTAAAGTACTTTCTAAAGTGAAACCTGAGAGTATACTCTGTGTATTGTTGTTCTAGTTTCAATAGTCATACGACACAAAAATCTGGAAATACTTTTAATATTATGACAAAAATTGAGAAGAAGAGAATTATATAAACACCACTTTCATTCACAAAATAGTGCGGATTGGGATGCACCAATTTCCATTCACACCGCGTGCTGCACCATGGGATCTTCCCAATTACTTGTTGCTCGTTTGACCTTTTACTTTGAGGATTATATATATAGATAGAGTTGCACTCATGTAACAATGCTTTAGAAAAACTAATTTGAATGTTAATTTGATTAAAATATGAAATGAATGGACTATAATTAGTATGTTCATGTGCTAAAGCATAAAACTATATTTTCGAAGAGAAGTTCTATAATCTTAGAGTTGAATTCGAGTTTTAGATCTAGATCTAGATCTAGGAATAGAGAGATGAGTTACCTTTCGTAATCGTCCCATACGCTAGGACAAATTTGTACAAAAGCTCCTTCTACCCTAGCGCTATCAGAGCATGGAATGGATTGCCTGAGCTAGCCAGGAAAACCAGTGACTTGGTAGAATTTAAGTCATTGGTTAATATGCATGACTGAATGCATGACGCGTGGGACGTAATCATCTTCTTTTTTAAAATAACGACTGTATTGTATAAGATAAGAAGATAAGAATGTTCGTAATTAAAGTACTTTCTAAAGTGAAACCTGAGAGTATCTATCTGTGTATTGTTGTTCTAGTTTCAATAGCCTTACGACACAACAATCTGGAAATACTTTTAATATTATGACAAAATTTGAGAAGAAGAGAATTATATAAACACCACTTTCATTCACAAAATAGTGCGGATTGGGATGCACAAATTTCCTTTCACACTGTGCTGTGCCATGGGATCTTCCCATTTACTTGTTGTTGTTGCTTACTTGTGTGTTTGAACTTTTGAACTTGTCTTTTGAGAAATATATATATAGATTATCTTTGTAAAATTTCTGTATCTTGTGTTGTTTTTATTTCTCTTTATATTATGCAATCGTCTGCGAATAGTCTGACTTTTGATCCTGAACTAATGCAATTTGGTAAATCGTTTATGCAGTTGATGCAGTAGACCATCAATGCCAAAATATTTTAATATTTTAAGCAAACTATGGTGGTGAACTTTGTCAAATCTTTAGAAAAATCTAGTAGGATAGCATCTATTTGATCACTGTTGTCTTAGCCTTTTGAAAAATCATCAATAAGTCCTATTACTTGTGTTTCACATGATCTATATTTCCTAAAGACATGTTGGTATGGAGTAAGAACATTATATTCGTCTATGTGGTATATGATGTTGCTACATATTATGTGCTCTAGGATTTTGCATGTGATGCTGGTTAGTGATACTGGTCTGTAGTTTCCTAGGTCAGATTTTTCTCCTTTCTTAAATAGAGGGGTGACATTAGCTTCTTTCCAGTCCCTTGGTACTCTGCCCTGGTTAAGAGATGCCTGAAAAAGTATTTTGAACACTGGTGCTAGGTCACTGTTTAGTTCTTTGAGAAGTCTAGCTGGAATTTCGTCAGGCCCGGATGCTTTATTATGTTTGAGGTCGGCTAATAATTTTTGGATTCCCTTTTCTTGTAGTTCTATATCTCCTATGTTGTCAACTTGGTTCAGATTAAGTAATATGTCTTTGTCTCCTGGGGCTGAGAAAGCTTATGCAAAGTATTTGTTTAAGATGTTAGCTTTAGTTTTATTATCATTGTGTGTTAAGTTGTCTTCTCCTTTTAATGTACGACCATAGGTTTTTGTTGTTATCTTTAGATATTACATTGTTTATGTATTCCCTCTGCAGCTGTCTGCTTATTTTTTGGGTCAGGTGTTTAATTTTTATGTACTTTTTATGAACTCTTTCTGCCTTAGTTTCTTTAAATTTTATATATAGGTTTTCTTCTGTTTATTTTAATTTATTTTTTTTTCTTTCAGTTTTACTTACTTAGACCTGATAACAACGTACGAAACACAGCTAATGTATCTAGGTCAACACGCTTACATTTAATGATGCTAATATATCTAAGTCGACACAAGCTCACAGTGTTAATAGTCTTTTACTATAATAGGCTCAAAGTTTTTATTTACTGACTACATTGCTGTGGCATTCAAATTGTTTAGATTCTAGATCTAGAGCTACATAAAGTTAAACTAACAATGTTATATAAACAATTACATTCATCGTCACGCGTTCGATATGTTTATAAAATATATTGTCTTTCTTTTTGTCGCCTACACGCTTACAGTATTCACCAAGGCAACGCGTATTGAGGTCACGAACTTTCGGCTCTAAGTAAAATAAAAACATTGTTGGCTTTTGACTACTAAATTCAATAAACTCTAGTTTGCATTAGTTATAGATCATTGATAGTTCAATATTTTACTCTCTTAAATATACGATTGACTATACTTTTACTGAAGAAAGTTTAGATCTACTTATTAACTTACACTTTATACATAATATTAAAAAAATGCATTCATTAATATAGCAGTCTACAGTACAACATATGCATTGGTACAAAATAAAGTCTTTTCATCTGCAATTTTAATCAAATATATGTAGGTCTACAAGCAAATGTTTTTATTTGAAAAAAAATGGATTTATGTCGATTAGCTAATTTTATAGCTACTATTTTTACACTTACGCATTCCGCATTCGTTTTACTTATAACATTATTATTTCATTCAATTGTTTACAAAACAGTCTCAGTCACTAACTACATCGACAGTGATTGGCAAATTAAGACACGCGGGCCGCGGGTAACATATATATATATATATTAGGGGTGTACCGGATAGTACTTTTTGATATCCGGCCGGAGCCGGATATGACCGGATAATAAAATTTGATATTCGGCCGGAGCCGGAGCCGAATACCTAAGTATCTTGTAAATAACTTGTATTGCTGAACATTTTACGAAACTGTTATATAACATACCTATATTAGTTGGTATTATTTTTTTCCTTTTATATACCTTATTGTATTAAACTCTGTTACTGATTGATTTATTAAAGATTAATATTATTTATAAACAGAAATTAATCTGTGTAGCATCATCATGAATAGCATGACCGTGTCTGTGTGTATGTACGAAGCCACCAACAATATAGGCTGTGTGTTGGAGGGTCACTGTAAAATATGTTAGTATATATTTTACTAGTTACAAGTGTAAATCTCTCATCTAGCTTGTATGGTGGTTGAATGTATGTGTTCAAGAATTTCGACCGACAATCAGTCATCAGACTTGTATTTTTAAGTCCAAAGACTGTTTCTGGTTCTGGCTTCAAGAACTTAATACTGATAGCTGTTAGTTAATAGTTGGAATCTGAAGCGTAGTAGGTCATATATTTATTAATCCGTTTGCGGCAAAAGATATTTTATTAACAGCAGGAACATCCATTACACCTACATTATTGATGTTTAGATCTACTGATAAATAGATCAAAGAGCAATAGGAAACCAAATATAGATGAAAACTCATCCACACCCTACCTACCAAAAAAGAAACATAAATGGATTTTGTGTTCGATTGATTGTAACAACCTGGTCAGAGATAGACGTAGTGAACCTACACATGTTGTCCTAGTGTAGTGTGTATAGATGATTGTGTTGACCTTCACGCGTTTTTTTTTCCTTTGGGCGTACGCAATAGTGTTTAGTGTGCAGGCAAAAAACAAAAAGATAACACATTGGCATGGTCAGTCAAGCAAATAAATAGGCTACATTATCCGTACACTAGTTACAGAGGTCAAGTGTATCTTAACATTCCAGCATATTATGGTGCTTTAGATCATTTTATTTTCTGCGATCAATTTATTTTCTGTTATGTTAAATTTTACTGTAAGGTTTTCCTTTAGGCCCTATATATTAAGTCAATAGAGTTAAGCAATAAAATTAGCTTTCTTTCTAACGGTTTTAATACTAGGAAAACACTACATACACCCATACATTTCTCTCCAAGTAAACAAACTTAGTGTCATCATCTGTTATCCTATACAAACTTAGTGTCATCATCTGTTGACCTATAGACAATGTCAATATGTCTTAACAATTTGCGTTAATCCATTCTGGCTTAAGATTGGTCAATGTCTATCAATACATTGTCATGGGTTAAACAAATAAGAAGTTAAGGGTCTCTTGAGCCCTCCCTTAAAGATACCACTGGTCAGTGTCTCTTTGGCTTGTAGTCCAGCCTCCTAATTGAGACTTAACTCAAAGTAAACAAACTTATTACCCGGCCAATAGTATAAAAGGTGTGGCTTGTGGTCCTTTGACCCTTTGATTGACAACCTATCTCATAATAAACAAACCTAAACCAGATTAACCTTATACTGAGATGGCTTGTAGTCCCGCCCCCTAATAAAAATTCTTCTCTAAGTAAACAAACTTAGTTCCCTCTTAAGATAGACCTCTAGACAGTGTCAACACGTTGACATCTGGCTTAATGTGGTCAGTTGCCTATCTGTGATCTCAATGTTATGGACTAAACAAACAAAAGGAGGTTGGGGTTGCTCATCTCTACCTCTGCAGATATACCCGCACATTTAGACAGATTATCAGCGTGACGTTGTTAATGAATATTACATGTTTACTAGAACACTCAATGGTCAAAACAAGCTTTTAAAATGTGCCAGACATCGCTGCTATGTATGTAATGCGATCTTACAATGTACAGTTTTATTTCTATTGAGATTAACACGCTTTGTCTTTGTACTAAACAAGATTTGGTCCATAGTCATTGTTTATTGTTTTAAAAAACAAATTCTTTTATTTGAAACAAAAAAAAGTTAATGTATTTCAGAACTGACATTTTTTAATCATTTCCACTTTGTGAATAGTTGTATATTTTTATCAACATGGAGATTTAGTTTAAACTTCTTGTTGGACATCGTTTATCAGCGTCGACACCTTTATATTGTTTGTCTTTCGCCTGTGCTGTTTCGATATTTAAGTGTTACCTCCGTAAGGCGTATCTGGAAAAGACTTAGCGCGCGGAGGCGCCAAACAATATTAAAAGAAATACAGGTACTACGCTGTAGTTTTTACTATCCGGTTTACTATCCGGTAGTGATATTCGACCGGAGCCGAATAGTGCCGGATAGTGAAAAAGTGCCGAATATTCGGCCGGAGCCGGAGCTGGAGCGACTATCCGGTACACCCCTAATATATATATATATATATATATATATATATATATATATATATATATTTCCACTTAAACTAAACAATAAATAAGAGCATGTACAAGTAACAAATATCTTACTAAAAACTTTCAAGTGAAGTAAAAGAACAAACACGTGTTTATCATGAAACTTATTTTTGATATTTTTCAGAATTGAAAAGAAAACAAAAAAAGGCCTTTTAATATGTTTCAAAGTTGAATTTTCTTACAGATTGTCTATTGTAAAATCAAAATTCTCACAGACAACTCCAAAAGCACAAGTAGGTTCGTGTATACCAGGGGTAAAACAGTTATCCATTGTAAGAAGTCTGTAACTAGGTTGGTAAAGACCGCATCCAGCTCCTTTTGAAATCATGTCATGCAAGTTTCTGTATATAGCTCGATCTGGAGACTCTGTAAAACATATTTTTATTTATTACAAAATCCAGATCAACGTGTTTTTTATTACTAATTTTTACGAGATTAAAACAAGAAAATTAAATGTAAAATAAGCTAGAAAAGCAATACTAAACATTCGTTGACATTAATTTGGCTTTTACAAAAACATCCGAAACAACCTATTATAGGTACTAAATTTATTGCGATGCTTTAGAAGGAAAATTTAAAGAGAAAAAAAATACTTAATAGCATATTGTTACGATCTTCTCTCTCTCCTAATCAGGAATTCTGTAAAATACTACTACAACTGTTTAACTTAAAACTGTACATCACCGTACACAACTCTACTGTATCTATTTCTTCTTGGAATCGTAGATAACACTTGAGGACTCAATCAGTGTCATGCACAGCTTGTTTATGCGCATTGGGATTGGTATTCTTTTTCTTTGCACCATGGGCTTCGCGAGTGTCTGTTTCTAGGGTGGTGCGATTTGTTGTCATTCTTGGTTGCCTCTGTGTGAGTGGGTCGATGGTGCATTGGTGCTTTGATTTGGCTTGGTTGTGTTGGCGCTATGGAGTTAGTGTTTGTGTTCCTCAGTTTTGGGTAAGTTGGTTATTTTACGGTCTGCTGAATGTTGTAGATCTTAAAACGTTTTATTATGGCCCTATGTCAATAACGTTCGTTACGGATTGATCCTTTATTTCGTTTAGGGACTTAGGCTTGGGCTTTGGCGGAGTCATGCCTGAGAAACAGTGTGTTGTATGGCCCGTGCATCCATCGCCCTAGGCTGTAGTTTTTCAGTTGTGAGTGAATGAGGGCACCGAGACTAAGGTGTGCTATATGAATTTTAATTACTTATATGTATATATCACCTTGTGTATGATGTAAATCATGATTATTAGCTGGCAAACCAGCATTCATTGAACTGTTATATTATTATCATTATTAAACTGTTAATTTGATACAATTGTTGTTCAGCTGATATAAGTTGACAAGGTTCATATTCCACGAATTGTGTTTAGTTGCCTAACCTGTAGTCGGCATTTAGTGTTTACATACCGTTGACTTAGTTAGTATTCTGTTCAGGGAGAGGGAAAACCCGGACCCGCAAGTCATCCCCTGTATGAGCCTGAAAACCCTCCTTGACAATCAGGACCGACTCTACTGTATCTATTTCTTCTTGGAATCGTAGATAACACTTTAGGACTCAATCAGGACCGACTCTACTGTATCTATTTCTTCTTGGACT
>JADKLZ010000104.1:5193040-5212521 GCA_021533235.1 Biomphalaria straminea
CTTCTTGGACTCGTAGATAACACTTGAGGACTCAATCAGGACCGACTTCGCGGAAGACTAAAGTCCCGGTCTTCTCCATGTCCTCTCTTGAACTGCCCTGGCTCACACACTTAGTCTGTGGTCTGCGCAGGCTTTTATTATCAGATGACCTTAATAGTGGTCATATTTGCGTGCAAAGTTCATACCAGAACTGTCCTTTGCTCATTGATATAGAACGCTAAGCTGTATTTCTGACCTGTGTCACAAATGTCAGCTCATCAGACTCGGTTAACCCCATTGCGCCGCCAATAGGGTCATAACAATATTAATTCTTTTGCGATCTAAATGTGACCAACAGACAAAGCAAATAAAAGTTATAAGCTTTTACCCTGACAATGACATTAAAAATAATAAAATCTTATTATTTAAAACTTTTTGAGGGTATCAATTTATATACACAGTGTCGGCTATCACACTTACTGCACGAAGATTGCTGCATAAAAGTCAATTTAAAAAATGTGCGTAATATTTACTTACAAAGTGCAATCTTAGCCTTTATTACTTTACTTAGACTTAGGTCCTCCCGCATTGGGCGGCAAGCTGTTTCCACAAAATTCTGTTATTAGCAATGTCTGAAGCCTCCTCCCACCTGGTGTCCACTGTTCTGAGGTCCTCCATGAAGGTATGAAGCCAAGTTATACGAGGACGTCCCTGTTTGCGTTTTCCTCGAATTGGCGGCCATGTTATCGCAACTCTTGGTATGAGTAGTTCATTTTGTCGTAGAACATATCCCGCAAACCTCATGCGACGCCCTGTCACAACCTCACTAAGTGTTCGACTCCCAGCTCGGCATAGGATTTTCTTGTTTGAGACCTGATCTATGTAATTAACTACCAACATCCGTCGCAGCCATTTTTGTTGACCCACAATTATTCTTTTTCAATTTTGACAGATAAATTCCATGTCTCACAAGCATAAGTTGCAGTTGGAATGACGATAGTGTAGAGAAGGTATATTTTTGTCTCGAGTCCAATGGCTTGGCTAGTCCAAATAGGCTGCAGCCTTTGAAAAATGGTCCCTGCTTTTCCTATTCGGCACGCTACATAATGGTAGGCATCCCCATCATTGGTTATGATCTGCCAAGGTATGTGAACTTGTCCAACTCTTCAAGCTTTGATACTCTAAGTCTGACGGGGACACCCTTTGCCTTATATCCCACTCGCAAAATTGTAGTCTTATCCAGGTTTATGCGGAGGTCAATTTTGGGTGCCTCTCTATTCCTGTTCTCCGTCATTTCTTGAATGCATTTATTTGTAGCCCCGAGTAGTGCAACGTCATCAGCAAAGTCCAAGTCTGTCATTCGGTTTTGTTCACGCCATGGAATACCAAAGGCAGTCTGGTTGATTGCTCTCCTCATTACGTAGTCGATGTCTTCTTCTGTTTTAATGCAGCAACTAAAACTGTAAAACCACAATTGCTACAGAAACGGCAAACTCGACATATAAAGAAAACCATACATGCGGCGAGGGCGTGAAACTATCGACGACGGCATTTGAATAAACCCAACTGGACGTCCAATGCCCGAAACATGACAACCCCTTCAACTCAAAGAAACAGACTCTTATAGGCACATGAAATGTAAGAACCCTGAACCAATGCATTAAACTGGCTGTCAGAGTTTAATTTTATCCTTGTATTAATTATTCTTTACTTCTTTTTTTATAGCCTTTTCGGCTCGCTTGATTACTCAATTCTCAATTAATAAATACTTGCTTAGTTATTCAAGAACAGCTACCACTAGATTTTCTCAACTCTAACTATAAATATTCCTTGAAATACGAATAATACTTAAATACTCAATAAGCACATAATGAAATCAACATTCAAATATTATTAATCCACAATTACCAGTCAATTAACTTTTATGAAATTTACATATATAAACACCGATCCAGGAAGCGATTGGATAAAGACTTTCAATCTGAAGAGTTGCTTTAGTGTTCTGTTTGTTCTAAATGTAATTGTACATGACGATTAAATATTAAGTCTCTTAAATCCTCGTACAGTCTACATAAAACCACAGCTCACGTCCGTCGTATAGCTTTACAATGCATCTTTTGCGTAAAACTATCGTTGGCCTACTATTATTGACTTTGGAAGAAAGTCTTTGCAGTGTAACTTCTCAGATGGTTACGTTCATACATTTAATTATGCAATTAGTATATTCATTACGGCTTTAGTAGGAAACATCAAGTGACGCAAATCTCTACGTTATAGGGTAAAACTTACAGTTTTTGACTAAGTAAGATGGCGCATTTTTTATAGACTTAAATCATTGCATTAGTTTGCTAAAGAAATGTTTCCGTGGGGCATCTATGTTACGCCGAACAATATGTTCGACCCCCATAAGGGATACGTGCCCTGCCCAGCCTGACTGTCAGACTATAAGAAGTTCATACCGGCTTTTGCCATCTAATCATACATCCCACTGGTGTTACAGCCCGTAGAGAGAGTATGTCCTGCTTTTACACATCCCTCCATTCAGATACCTCCTGGGCCTTCCGTCTCAACGCCCCAACCAGAAGCTTTTTACCGAGGTTTATAGTTAAATCAAAAGTGGCTGCAGCGTACGCAAACTTATTCACCGCTAGCTAGATATCATGTTCAGTGTGATAAGGTAAGACGTAGAGAAGCTGTGTTATGACCATTTCGTTTGTTTTAGTACGGGACAGTAGACACCGAAGCATGAACATATGGTAATAATTCACCAGCAAAATAATAATAATAATAATAATAATAATAATAATAATAACTTTATTACATGGGGACAACATTGACAAGACAGCTTCCTTAGCGTGGCTCAAAGCAGGTAATCTCTACCCTGAAACTGAAGGCTTTGTTACAGCAATACAGGACAGAGTAATTAGGACAAAAAATTACGAGAAACATATCCTAAAACTCAATATTGTTGACAAATGCCGAAAATGTAGAAATGTTGGTGAGTCAATTGAACACATAATGGCAGGATGTTCAGCCCTATCGGAATCTGCCTACTTAGGTCGCCATAACCAAGTTGCAAAGCTAATACACCAGCACTTGGCTTTGACACACATTTTGATCGGGAAGGATACTCCTCCTTATTACAAATACTCACCACAAGAGGTTCTCGAATCTACTGATTATCTGCTGTACTGGGATAGACCTATTTTGACCGACAAAACAGTTGATTTTAATCGCCCTGATCTGCTGCTCATCGATAAAAAGGAAAAAGTCGCTACCATTATCGACATTGCAGTACCACTCTCACAACTTAAGAAAAACTGAGAAAAACAACGAAAATATGGGAACCTAGGCTTGGAGATTAAGCGTCTATGGAAGCTTTCTAAAACAACAATATACCCCATTGTCATATCAACCGAGGGGATAATAACAAATGACCTCACAGATACCTTCAAGGCCCTTGGCATTCCCAGGAACATTCTCGTTGCCTGTCAGAGGGCGGTACTGCTGCAGACCTGCCACATCACCAGAAAATTCCTCAGTGGAAACTGATAAAGGGACTACAATGAATTTTGTTTTCCTTTAACGAAACTCGACCCTGGCTGCGCCAGAGAAAGAATATTCGTTCTTTTATCATAATAATATTAATAAAGGCTTGACTTCGAGTCTGAAGATTAATAAGGATTGCAGTATTTGCCGTGGCTACGCAGCCCCAGCTGTGACCTACATATTTTGCCACTCCAGGGTAAGCATAACCATTGTCCTTCGGTGGTCGATTTAGAAGTCCTCAGATCAGGTGGGAAGAGGCTTCAGACATTGCCATTGACAGATTTTTGTGGAAACGGCTTGCCGGCAAATGCTCCTAACGGCGCTGGAGGGTCTAAGTCAGTAAGAATAGCACATAAGGTTTTAGAAAAAAAATTATAGCAGAATAATGCATGTATTTTGTTGGCTTTCATTACCAGCACCAGTGTTTGGTAAGGTTTTGAGTTGTGACATGAATTTCGCTGGACGTGTTCTCCGACATAATGAATTATGCATAATAAGAGTTGTGATGACAGGGAGGCCATTATGAGGAAAGCGCAAACTGGGACATCTTAGTACAACCACAAATGAGATTGGACCAAAACGCTCTGAGCATGCTATAAGCATGAAAGTAGCGCTATATAAAAAAAAAAAAACTAAAAAAAAAAAAAGCTATAATAAAATCTAGTTCTCATTACCTTTTCTAGTTTTAACGATCTAAACGTGACGGATGGACAGGCCAATACACATACTACACAAAACTAACAGCAGCTTTACCCTTTTTGGGGTGCTGCTTAAAATATATGGATTTAAATTTGTAAACTTTGTCAACGTTTAAATTGCCTACCTTTGTAAAAAAGATGTTTATGCTTTTCGTCTGTGTATGGTTCGAAAAATTCAAGATATCCGAAATGAAATAGCCTAGTAGCTACTTTTTTTAATGCAAAATTCACCCAAACACATCTTGTTTGCTTTTGCAGAATTTCCAGTTTCTCTTGAAGATCAAAGACTCCTATGCTAGCGGATTCACCTAAATAAAATAAAATACATTTTTGTGACATATAAATTACATATAATATAAACTTTCTATTTTCTCCTTATACTATATATTATGTTGTGATGGACATCAATTAAAGACTAATAACAACGCAGTTGAACTATTTAGCTAGCGCTCTACAAGGTTGTGATGTCATTGATTCATTGCGCCATGATTTCCAGATCAGGCATTTCTCAATATTCTTTTTATTACTATTATGTGGTTTTGGGGCAAGCATTTTGGAGAATGCAGTTTTCAAGCGGAATATCGGCATTGTCTATAGATCTAGTTTTTAGCTTCAGGAACACGTGTACACTTATTCTGTGTTGCCTAGTTTTTGCTTAAAGGGAAACTCTCATGGTTTTGACAATTTTTGATATGATATGTGTTTTGATTTACAGATAATGAATATATTATTCTTTTTTTTTTATTTGCAAGAATAACTTAGTAATTGATGTTTTTCTGACATAATTTTTCTGCGCATCCAAAACGGTCAGATTTTCACGGAATTTCTGTGTGACGTCACAATGGTGCTCTCAAATCTTAGGCTATATAGACATCTAGATCTACTAATCCGAGTAGGCCTACCGGTACTTGTCTTCCGCGAATTTATTTTAAAACAAGCTCCCGATGTAGATCTAGTCTAGATCTAAAATATGTATTATAGACTCTAGGCATTTTTTTTCTTTTATTAGATCTAGAATTAACCCCAACTCCGAATACCAAATCATTAATGATAAACAGTAACCTTTAAAAGTAATATTAATACGTATACATTAAATATACTGTTAATTTAGTCTGCAAAGGAAAAAAAAGTGTTGAGGTTGTATGAGAAGTGGTCGTCTCCTTTCCATCAAGACTAAAACTGAAAGATTTAAAAACTCCTTTGTCCCACTTTCGGTCAGAGTGTTACGAGGTCAGCTGTCGTCATCGAGAAGTAGGCCTACATAGAAGTCAAATCCATGAAGCGCTGGTTGTGAATGTGTATGTGTGTTCTTATGTGAATGTTCGAATTTTTCATCAATATTGTTTTTGTACAGTAGTTATGTTGATCTTGTGCAGAGCAGATTTTCGTTCTACGAAATATCATAGAACAAAGTCTTGAGTACCAACAACGGCTAGCGATCAGTTTCGTAGACTTTAAGAAAGCATTTGATAGTGTCCACCGAGAATCACTATGGAAAATAGCTAGAGAATACGGCATCCCAGAAAAATTTGTCCAGATCCTACGACACCTATACAGTCAGTCTAGTTGCTGCATTAAAACAGAAGGAGGAACCACAGAGTTTTTTAGCATCGAGACAGGTGTGAGACAGGGGTGCATCTTATCTCCCTTCCTTTTCCTCCTAGCCATCGACTACATAATGAGGAAAGCAATGAACCAGACTGCCTTTGGTATTCCATGGTGTGAACAAAACCGAATGACGGACTTGGACTTCGCCGATGACGTTGCACTACTCGGGGAGACAAATAAAAGTATACAAGAAATGACTGAGAGCCTAGATAGAGAGGCACCCAAAATTGGCCTCCGCATAAACTTGGATAAGACAAAAATTTTGCGAGTGGGATATAAGGCAAAGGGTGCCCCTGTCAGACTTGGCGAGTCAACGCTTGAAGAGTTGGACAAGTTCACTTACCTTGGCAGCATCATAACAAATGATGGGGATGCATACCATGATGTAGTGTGCCGAATAGGAAAGGCAGGGAGCATTTTCCAAAGGCTGCAGCCTATTTGGACAAGCCAAGCCATTGGACTCGAGACAAAAATACACCTTCTCAACACAATTGTCATTCCAACTGCAACATATGCATGTGAGACATGGAAGTCATCTGTCAAAATTGAGAAGAGACTAAATGTGGCTCAACAAAAATGGCTGAGACGGATTCTGAGAGTCAGTTACACAGATCGGGTCTCAAACAAGGAAATCCTATGCCGAACTGGGAGTCGAACACTCAGTGAGGTTGTGACAGAACGTCGCATGAGGTTTGCGGGACATGTTCTACGACAAAATGAACTACGCATACCAAGAATTGCGATGACATGGAGGCCAATACGAGGAAAACGCAAACAGGGACGTCCTCGTATAACTTGGCGTCATACCTTCATGGAGGACCTCAAAACAGTGGACACCAGATGGGAGGAGGCTTCAGACATTGCCAATGACAGATCATTATGGAGACAGCTTGCCGCCCAATGCGCCGAACGGCGCGGGAGGACCTAAGTCTAAGTCTAAGTAAGTTATGTTGAGGTTGTCAATTGTAAAGAAACGTAATTTCTATTAGATTGGATCAAATTATCTTATTTTATCTTATTTGGTACTGTAACCTAGCCTATGTATTGAACCAGTTGATGTATAATAGATCTACTTGTACAGCTATTTCGGCCAATAGGCTCCGAGAAACTTTGACGATGACGCATTATTTTCCCCCCAATAGGCTATTGTGAATAGACATCGTGCAGCTTTGGGAAAACCCCGTGTCACCATATATAAAAAACAACAACAAAAAAAAAATAAACAACTTAGGAGTATTTTTTTAATTATTTTTTTAAACCTGTGGTATAGCCCTTCCGTATAAGTCGGGTCTTGGGATGTGTATGGAAGTATATAAGTATAAGGCGGAGATACTGTATTGTTATTGTTACAGCGTGAGAGACGGATGAGCCCGTTAGCGTGATATATATATATATATGAGTTTACGGTACATATAGTATATCCTTACGGCTAAGGGCCCCGCGCATGACGCTCGCCCAGGGCCCAGCAGCGCTCTGATACGGACGCCCTTGTTTATAAACAAAGACCGATTTTAAATCAACGTGGAGACTAGATCTAGCCGTGAAGCGTAAGAATAAATGCGATCTAGATCTATAGAGAGTTTATCGGTGATATAGGTATAGATCTAACTTAGCCAGGTTCAGTTGTGACGTCACGTCTTTAAAAACTATAACCATCTCGCAGAACCCCGTTTTTTAGGAGGCGTGGCAAATTTACTGTCTAATTTATTAAATATAAAATTTTCTAAGCATTTAAATAAAAAATGATATAATGTTTACTATTACAACTTTTTACGCAGAATTTAAATATGTCAATAACTAAAATTTGAAAAACTATGAGAGTTTCCCTTTAAAGGCGTCATCTTTTTTTGTAAGTTATATTAACTCTTTATCTATCTGGTACATTTTTGTACACACCCGTTATCGGATCAAGTTGAAACTTTGCAAAAATTATTATTGTAAGTAACATGAATAAATTAAAAGAGCAAAACAATAAGTTAATAAATGTTTAATTATTTTTCTAGGTATCGAAAATGGAAATATATCCTTTTAGTGAGATGGGACTATATATGTGGATTCATTCTATTTATTACGATACTCATTTGTTCTCCCACTTCACGATCTCGGGTCTAGTTGAAATTTAGCACTATTTTTTCATAATTGATTACTCTATACGAATCAATAAAACAATTTAACCAATTCGTTAATCAATTAATGCTAGTTTATTTTGTTTGATATAGAAAAGGGGAGCTTATTCCTGCAGCATTAAGATATATTGTAGTTAGTGAGGTTCTTTCCCTTAGATAAGCTTTGTTTTCATTTTTGAACAAATACTTTGATTGTTTATTCCACTCAATTATACTCAATATGTGTGAAATCCATTGGAGAACATTTTTTTCTGCTTCTAATGTTGAGCTTTCACTAGAGCTGTTTTATGTTTTTTAACATACTATCTGAGTTTTTTTAAACTTTGAAGGAATGTTTTGGCGACGCCTAGGAAAATACATTATCACCTTCGTACTTAGTTGATTTACTAGTGTGGTAGCCTCTTGTCCTATGTAGTTGGCCATTTCATGTGTATTCCAGCTCCTTCCTTTGTGGTGGCTTTCCTATATAGATGAAATTCATTCAATGGTTGTTGGGGTAATGAATTTTTATAAAACCATTCACTAATTTTTTGAACTTTGTTCTAAGGTAGTCAATTTTTTTTTCTTTTCGGTACTATTTTCAATATCATCTCTTATAGTGGAAAAACGCCTTGATTTCTTATAGTGGAGAACAATGTATTATTTTGCAGATTCTATTGTTATATTTTTAGTTAGTGCTTTTTAAAGTTCAGAGATTCCTGAATGAAATAGTCATTTTGACGCTGTTCTTATTGCCAGATTTGCGGATTAGCGGATTTTGGTTTATGCCTCTCCAAGTTTTTTATTTTAAGAATTTTGCTTTCTCTTCTTTCTTCCGTAGAGCGGTTTCTTCTTATGTGTGTTCTTTTAATTGCTCCTGTCTTTATCATTGGGCCAAATTTTGAATTTTTTTTGGTTACTGAAAGTTAGATTTTGCTGCTAGGCCCAATGCTGTGTGAGAGTATAGTGGATGGTGAATGATGGACCATCGGTAGAACCTAACTTGTTCAATGAATATTCCCTTCACAGGTAGATGTAGTTGTTCTTTTACTTTGACATTTAAGCAAGATAAATTACCAAAACTATTCTTAAAATAGGTGGATTCTATTAACTAAAAGATTGAGGCCTAAAGCAAAAATGGTGATAAATGAAATGGCAGCTGATAATCTCAAAACCTGCTTCTCTTTTCCAAAATATGCTTAAATCTTGTCGACAAATAGCTAATAAATCCAGACATTATTCAGCGAAAAATAGTCTATACATCATTTCAGAGGTTGCCAGATTCTTGAAAGATGGTATCATTAAGCCTTCGTCATCTCAAGTATTAATAACGTCTAGCAAACGACACAAAAGGAGAATGGTAGTGTACTACAGCCAAACTGTTTATCGGTTCACACTGCGGGATGCTTATCCCTTAGCCCTAATTAATACTATGTATTCTCATATTGCTAAATAGCAATATTTATTTTTGCAAAGCATACCATCATGTTCCTCTAAGGAAAACTCTTATACTCATTTTGAAGTGTAGGAAAATTATTCCAATATTGTAGGATATCCAATGGAGTGACTAACGGGGTAGCTTATATTCAACAGACAAACGACAAGATCACAGTTGAAGAGGCGCTGGAGGGTATGTGCTTACATTGAAGAATTTCATGATACAGATTTGCTTAAATTTCTAGAGGTTATGAACAAATATGGATTAACTCTTAATGATGAAAATTCTACATACATCACCTCAAGAATATGATTACTAGGGTATAAAGCCTGCCATAACAAGATGAAGTCAGATTTTGATAAACTTTTGCCCATGCGTCAATTTCATACATCTAATAAGCCCAAATACACAGAGGCAAGAGGTAGGTCTTTTTTATTATAATAACTAGATAGGACATTTCTCAGATAAACAACAATCTTCAGCAGAACTTCCCTTTCCCAGAGAGAGTCAAAGATAAATTGCAAGCGTTGATAGATGAGCTAGAAATGGCGATTATAACTAACACAGATCGCCATGTCCACTACTTTACTCCAGAACAAAAAATCAGTTGCTTGTTATCTTTTAACGTCCATTTCAAGTGAGAGGATTTATGACTAGTCATTATGTTTAGCTAGTACATTAATTTTCAATTAGAGCCATGGTGGCCTCAGGTACTTTATTAATGAAGTTCAGCAGCTGTTAGGAAAACAGATCAATATGGGAAACGCTTTATTTATTTATTATTTATTTATTTATGGAAAGCGTTGAACATCTACTACGCTATCTGCACCTGTTGTGACTTGCTTGAATTTTTGTACATGTACTCTATTAATGGATCCCAAGTACTGGTAGAAAATACATATGAAATATATTAATATTTTATATGGTTTATGCACGTATATCTCATCTCTACACTCAAGAAAATAAGTATCTTTCGTTTTACTTTATTGGTTTTTTTTTTATGGACATCGATTAAAACCCCAACACTCTGCTCCACTCCCAAAATTTTAGTCTAATCCAGGTTTATGCGGAGGTCAATTTTAGGTGCCTCTCTATTCCTGTGGGACTTTAGTTGTCACAAAACGCTAGCACTGTGCTGGCGCCTGTTCAACTGGTCGTTGTCTAGGGTGATTCTGGAGGCCCGACTGTTGACGCTGGAACTGTGTCCGGAATTTGAGTGGCTTTAGCCCTGTCGCGATTTTTCTCTACCTGGTTGAATTTGTGTTTGTGGATTTAGGTCTCGTTCACAGATAACACAGAACACCAGGATGACAATTACAACAGTGTAGAAATTTATTAGAACTGATACATAAGCTCAACAAAACTAAACATAGACACTTGGTAAAAAAAAACGTTAAAACGACAAAAATCGGGATATGCGACCCTCCGCTATAAAAAAACCCACGCTAACTGACTCTTTGTCCCCGAAGTACCCAGGTCATCCTGCCTCGGTCGACTCCAGGTCACCTGGTCACGTGACCGTAAAATAAAAGGGAATAAAAGGGAAAAATATACATTTAGTGTTTTCCCTTTTCAATAAAAGCAAAAAGTTTAATTCAATTAAATTAAATATATTAGACACAAACATCATAATTTCATTTAGGGATAAAAATAATAATGAAAGAATATAAGTAATAAAATAACTCAGGTCAGAAGGCGGTTAACGGGTCAGTAGTTGTCAACATTCCATAGCCAGGCGCGTAGCCGCGTAGTGGACTGTTGTTGTTCTGCCACACACACACACAAACTGTTGTGGACACACAGCGGTTTGTGACAGATGAATGGAAGGACAGGCAAACCATACAAAACTAAAAGCGGCTATTCCCCCATCGAAGGCTGCTAAAAATAACAAAGAAACGCACTTACCTATACAATACTTATCCGCGTCTTCGAATGAAACAGGAGAGTCGAACATATGAAACTTCAAACACATCTGTACATTCTTGTTGCGATATAGTTGAAAGCCAGGAGAGTTTCGGCATTTTTCAGGATTTGGTTTTGGGTTAGGCCAGTTGTTTAAATACAATTCTGAAACTATTATATAAGTTCTTTTGAAATAAAAATATAATTTTCGCTCCTTCGGCATTAGAAAATTAAGTACTGATATGTATTAGGGTGTCTGGATATTTAGGCACCGGATATTTAGGCACCGGATATTTAGGCACCCGGATATTTAGGCACCCGGATATTTAGGCACCCGGATAATTAGGCACCCGGATATTTAGGCACCGGATAATTAGGCACTTTTTGACAAGGCGGATAATTAGGCACCGGATATTTAGGCACTTTTTAATTAGCGACCTTAATTTTCAAAATAATTTTAAAATGTTAACGTACATTTTATCCTTAGGCTATGGGCTATCGGTGACGTTATAAAAAATAGCAACTATAACGATTCTAACTAAAGAAAAGCTGACAAAATGGAAAAAAATGACAATCATGAGAATGTGTGGAAAAATAATGACTCCTGAGTCTATATATAATATAGACATCATAGGATTCAGGGAAGGGGAGGTAGATATGATTCTCTGCTCATTGCTTCCCTCCATCACCAACCCGTAAGGTTGACTGGGGAGTTTTTTTAAATTGATGATTATGCAATTTGTGTAAATATTTAGTTACTAATGTAAATACTTTAGGTTAAAAAGTATTATAAAATATTTTTTATTATGTTGGGGTGTTTTAGCGATAAATATAATCGCAATAGCCCGCGAGAAAGGGAGGGGTCGTATAAAATGGGATGGGCAGGGTGGGAGTCACACACTCCCACTTAAAGGAGAGGATTTTTCGCAGGAAGATGTCAATTTGGTTGTAAACCTTACGTAATGAATCTTAAGGCTACACATTTGGGTCAAACTTTTTAAAAATTTCAATTGAATATATATATATATGTGTAGGTAAAGGTAAACATTAATTGCCACAAAAAAAAAATTTGAAGGAGGTAATACACCTATATACACTTACACAATACATCTTATAAAGGAGCTACCTATTAATAGTATAATGAAGGGGTGTCGATAATAGAGATTAATGCAGTTTAAAAAAAAATGAATACCACTTTATAATAGGTTATCAACACATTTAATTCCTATAAGTAACGTGAGCAAAGCCCTCCTCCTCATTCCGATACCCACTGTACCTACTATGCTGTTCCAACCCTTGACCCCAGTGTGTAGCCTTAAGATTCACTACGTAACTTTTACGACCAAAATGACACCTACCTGCGAGTAATCTTTGAAGTGGAAGTGTGTTTCCCACCTCCCCCAAACCTGCCATCCGATTTAAAAGTACGACCACTCCATTTTCTCAGGAGGCGATTGCGATTATATTTTTTTCGCCAACGCACCCCAACATAATAAAAATATTTAAAATACTTTTTAATCAATAGTATTTACATTAAAAGTTCCCCTTTCAGACCTTGTGGTCTATAGGGCAGATGATGTAAAGGTCATCTGATTCTGTGGCCTACGGTTAACGAGGGTGTCATGTGGCCAGCACAACGACCAACAGCCTTTACTTTTCCCCAACTAATGTCAGGTAACCATTAGAGCTGGGTGGACTCAAGGGCGCCCGAAAATCCCGAAATAAAAATCCCAGTCTTCACCAGGATTTGAACCCGGGACCTCCAGTACGGAAACCAAGCGCTTTACCGCTCAGCCACCGCGCCCTCTAGTTTTACATTAGTAACTAAATATTTACACAAATTGCAATCTCTCTCCCCCCCTCCATAAAATATACCTATACATATTTATTATGATTTCGCGAAGGTATGATTTCTCAACTCCTTTAATTTCGGTACCAATTGTTTGCTCTTCACAATGAAAAAATAATGTTCGAATTAAAAAAAAAAGAAAATAGTCTTATACATGTATTATTGAACAAACACACACACACACATTATTAAAACAAAAAATAACAAAACACTGGTTTCACTAACTTTTAACACTGCTCAATGAAATTAAACTATCTGCATTTCCCTTATATTATAATTTTCAATACTGGTATTAAAATGTTGATGGTTTTAACAGAAATGTGTCTACCAAAGTTTTTGGAAGGCCTATGAAATATAATCCCCAGACTTCCATTTTAACAATTTATACTTTGCCGATCTTATTTCCATACCCTTGATCTGCCGTGTAGCCTTAAGATTGTTTACGCAACGTTTACGACCAAATTGATATCTGCCTGCGAAAAATCCTCTCCTTTAAGTGGGAGTGTGTGCCCCCCCCCTGCCAATCCCATTTTAAAGGTACGACCACTCCCTTTCCCACAAGCAGAGGGCGATTGCAATTATATGTATCGCCAACACTTCTCGACATAATAAAAATATTTTATAATACTTTTAATTTAAATTATTTATATTAGTAACTAAATATTTACACAAATTGCATAATCATCAATTTTGCAAACTCACCAGTCAACCTTAGGGGTTGGTGATGGAGGAAAGCAATGAGCAGAGAATCCTCTCTACCTCCCCTCCCCTGAATCCTGTGATGTCTATATTATATATAGACTCAGAGGTCATTATTTTTTCCACACATTCTCATGATTATCATTTTTTTCCCATTTTGGCAGCTTTTCTTTAGTTAGAATCTCTATAGTTGCTATTTTTATAACGTCACCGACAGCACATAGCCTAAGGATAAAATGTACTTTAACATTTTAAAATTATTTTGAAAATTAAGGTCGCTAATTAAAAAAATGCCTAAATTTCCGGTGCCTAATTATCCGCCTAGTCAAAAAGTGCCTTATTATCCGGTGCCTAAATATCCGGGTGCCTAATTGTCCGGGTGCCTAAATTTCCGGGTGCCTAAATATCCGAGTGCCTAAATTTCCGGGTGCCTAAATATCCGGTGCATAAATATCCGAAAACACGAGGTGCCTAAATATTCGGTGCCTAAAGTTCCTAAATTCATGTATTAGTCCTAGCATAGAGAATAAAGGATAACTTTTTTTAAGGTTCAAAGATTAGATCACATAATCATACAATCTTAAAAAAAACAACTTAATGTCTGACTAACCATTATTGATTCTCCTACTTGGAATTGATTAAAAAATAATGATTTAACCTGTTATTATAAAAAACAGAAGGTTTTCCTTTCAGACATTGCGATCAAAGTGTTACCAACCGCCTATATATAAGGGTTGCCCTGGATGGTTGTAATGATTGTTGATTAGGGGTTGGGTCACTGGAAACTCCAAGTTAAGGCCTCTTGACAAAAGAGACATCATATCATGTATTAGTGGAGAATATTTTCCAAAAACACACAACTCAGAACATATTGTTGTAACTTCAGTGGCGGACTGAAATGTGTGTATGTGTGAGACCCACTGATACAGGCTTAGGCGACGAGTCACACAGGTCAACCAAGGACTGTCCCTATTGTGACCTGTGCTCTGCGCATTACCCTAGAGCGTTAACAGAGGAGGGCTATGTGTTAGCAGTGTGTGAAAGACAGTTGCAGTCCATGAGAGAGAGACAGTGAGGACTGATGTTATGATCGGAGTCTTCGAAAATGTAGCTGTACGCGCTATATAGATGCTAGTTGTGTTAATTAGGCAGTTGCATTCCTGTTTAAGCATTTGTAGTTAGTATAGCCAATTGTGTTTATTGGCTGTGGTTGATGTATTTGGGGCGGCCTAAAAATCCCAAAATAAAATTCCAAACCCATTTTTCACTGGGGCTCAAACTCGAGACACCTCAATCGTACTGTTTATTTTTTAGTTGTTCTACACTGGCACACAGAGTGCTGATTATGTTGGGTTGTTGTGGTAACAGGTCCTGTCTGCGGTGAATTAACTTCTATTGTAAAGTTATCTTTATTAATACACTATTGTGTTTATTATATTTCTAAGTAGAAAGAAAATACTTTGTCTGATCATGTTTCAGTGGTTCAATTGTAGTTATGTAAATAATTTAGTGTTCCTGGTACAAGTCTGAAGCAAAAAAATTTAAATAGTTTCAGAATTTCAGGAATGTCTTATGCAAAGTAGAAAATGTTGATGAAAATCTTCATACACAATGTACATAATCCAGATCAGGCTTTAAAACAGTCACAGAAACAGTGTTTGTTTTTTAAGCACCTAAGAATTTTTTAAAAAACATTTGGCTTGTTGAATAGAAGTGGAAGAAACAGGAAAGTTCCTTTCAGTGTATCAATTTATATGAAGTCTTCAAACTAATTGGGAATTGTGTGATTAGTTCTAATTCATCTAGACTTGATCTAGAACTAGAGATGTTTTACGATGTCAACACCTATAATAATAATAATAATAATAATAATAATCTTTATTGTCCGTGAGGAAATTTGTCTTACAATTTGTGCATTACACCAAACAAAACATCAAGCCTAAAAAAAAAACATTCATACCTGACTCATTCAAAATTTACATGTGAAAAAATAGTTTATGTTTATATCAAATTATTTCTATTCAATGACTTCACCGCCAGGGGAACAAAAGAGAGCTTGTGTCTGTTAGAATTTACGTAAATCTAGATTTAGAATAAAGATTCACATGTCAATATATCTAGATTATTCTATATTTAGATCTCGATATGGATCTAAATCTAATTCTAGTTTATATTATAGAACAATTTCAAAAATCAGAAACCAGAACACATAACTTTATCTCAACAGCTTTTCAACAAACTAAATAGCCTATAAACAAAAATAATAATACAGAATTAGATGTCACTGATCCAGCTAAGCAAACCATTACATCTGGTGTAAATTCTACTTGCAACAAAAATTCTTTTTCTTTTTTTTTAATGATTTTTTTTTTGCCGCTATTATGGTATGTGGAATACACTAGAGGCATTAAGATAAAAAAAAGGATAGAGAAAATGGCAGTAAAATTTTATTTTAACAGATACCCTAATTTACAGGCTAAAAAGTATGTTAGGATGATTGTTAAAATGAGGTCCGTTTATTACAATGAAGAAAAAGAATAGGGATTTCTTTATAATGTATGGAAACAAATCAAAGGGCGTAGCCGTCGCGTAAAGCTAGTATTTATATATGAACTTAAAAGAAACAAAAATTACCACGAACACCGCCAACGTAAAGTCCTAAAGTTGTCCTCATCAAACAAAGTAAATGAAAGCAAAAAATGAAGATATTCATGATGAATGTTAAGAACTGTTTCAAGTCTGAGGAAAATAATTGAATTAAAGACTTTATGATTGAAGATGTATATCATAACATAGCGATGTAAACGTGGACAATTTGCAATATTACACATGTTTTTTTTTTCTTTTTACAAATTTAATTATATTTCATATAATTTTTTTTTTCTACTTGATGCCCTAGCAAGGAAAAAAGAAATAAAGATATAATTAGTTTGTCATTCAAGTTTACGAGGAAAAAAAAAACATGATTGCCAACAGAGATTGTTATTATTTTAAGGGGGGTGGCCCCCCCCCCCCCCTCTTAGCTGACCCCCCCCCCCACAAGGGGTGGTGGTGGTGGACGAATTTTAGTAGAGAATTCCCACAGTTTGTATACACATTTATTAATTATGTTAATAATATATGCTAATTATTTATATTTCAATCTATTTTTAGATTATTTCGCGCCCCCCCACCCTCTAGTATGTTGGCCGTTTTGGTGGAGTCGGGAGGGGGCGATGGCATCAATCCAGCCCCCCCCCCCTAAACTTTCGAGTGGGGGGGGCGGTCCAATTTTATTGTAGAAATCACAGCTTGCTAACAGAATCAATTAAATACCTAGGTGATTAAAAGTTGTTATTTATATTTTAACGTATCTTCATATTATGTCGTTCCCCTTTTGGCCGATTAGGTGGGGGGGGGGGAGAGAATACATCTACGGCCCTTCCTACCTAAAAACTTTGAGGGGGGCGGTCCTACTTGTATGGAGAAATCATAGTTTGTGAACAAAATTAGTTGAATTAATAAATACATTTTATATTATGTCGCTCCCCTTCTGGTATCTCCGATTCGTTGGGGTGGGGGTGGGCGATTGCATTTACTGCCCTCCCCACTCTAGCCCTCTGAGTGGGGGGGGGCGGTACTATTTTTATGGAGAAAACATAGTTTGTTAACAAAATTATTTGAATATTTATATAATATAAACTAAGTATTGATATGTGAACCCACTTGTATATTATGTCGCACCACAATCTAATCTCAAAATTTATAGTTAGTAAATATAAAATGAAAAAAAGGTTGTACCAGATGGGAGAGGCGACAAAGCAATACTTTTTCTTTTTGTATTTTAGTTAAGAAATTCCAAAATTTAAAAAAAAAATCTGTCACTAATATAATTTATATATGCTATACATTAAATTCCTATATCTTATATTCTTATATCAAGTCGTCCCACCCCTATTCTTTAATGCCAAATGCAATCATTAGCAGAGATTATAAAAAGGAGCGAGGATGAACGTTTCTCTAGAGTCCTCTTCATCTTCCTCTTGGGATTATAACTCAAAATTATTACTTGAAGTTATTGAATATTATTTATAGAATAATTTTTTCGGCGCCGATCCTCAAAGCCTCAACTTAAGTATGTAGGGTTTCTCATCTTTTCAAGGAACAAATCGGTTTTATTTACAATTTATCAAGGGCCTATAAATTCATATTAGAATAATTTTCAAGTACAACATTATTCGAAAGGTCATTTTTAATAGACATTTTAAATGAGCTGTAGAAGAAGATGTTTTGTTTAGAAATTTAAATTATAGTTCTGTAACAAAACAAAATTACAAACATAGGATGAATGATGATCTGTAGATGTCAGGAGAATGCGTTTCTGCAGTGAAGAATTAAAGAAAACGCTTTTGGCGTAGGGGCTTTGTAGGGAAGAATCCCCCGAAACCCACTGGTAAATACTGAGCTGCAGATGTGCAGTGAAAAATTCTAGAAAATGCTTGCCTCAACATGTCTGTTTTTTTTTTCTTTTTTTTCGCCGTAAGTTGAGAAACACTGCTTTTTAATCCTCAAATATATATATATATATATATATATATATATATATATATATATATCTGTCATAACGTTAACCTAATTTCCCTATTATAACGTCACGGAACCATGTAGTGAGGTAGAAACACATCCTGAAAGGGTTAAGAGACTAATACATTTTAGTGTCCTTAAAACCCACATTAGAAAGGTTAATGTATCATTAACGGCTTCAAAGTTATAGAAAATATTTTGTATCCATGTTTTTTAAAGCATAATATTACAGAAAACAAGTATTATAAAGGTATTTTATAATTGACCATAAAACCTCTTCAGCTGGTCTTTAAGTAATTCGTTAACACTAGTCGACCTGCGGCATAGCATACGCCGCTATTTTCCAGGGCAGGCCTTAGGCACTGCAACATATGCGACCACAGTGGGTCCCGCACTTTCTTTGGACCTGTGCTAAATTTTAGGTGTATAAATTATTAAATTGAACCATTTTATAACATATAACAGATTTCCCGCGGCCTCTTGACGACCGGCGGCATGGCATACGCCGCTATTTTCCAGGGCAGGCCTTAGGCACTGCAAAATATGCGACCGCAGTGGGTCCCGCACTTTCATTGGACCTATGCTAATCTTTTAGGTGTGTAAATCATTAAATTAAGTTACACAAAGTTAATTCCTTTTTCCAGTCTATATTTATTTATGCCTATGGACCCGTGCTAATTTTTAGGTGTATAAATTATTAAATTAAACCATTTTATAGCATATAACAGATTTCCCATGTCCTCTTGGACTTGATTTACCAGAAGCTCCTGGAAATCTCATGAAATGTTATTAAATATAGGCCTACGAAAAAGTCCTGGAAATCTCCGGAAATTATTAAATGTCGATCTAGATTAGTTTCAAAGAGTCTTACGACACAATATAATCTCTTCCGGCTTCCACTTTTTTAACCTCCCTTCCATTCACTACACAAATTCATAAGAGTTTTATGAAACAAATATTTGTGCATTGTACTTCATTTTATGTCTAGAATCTATAAATTGTGTTTAATCTCTAAGACAGAAGATCATGCAATTTTTAAATTTGTCATAATTTAGAAATCATAATTCAATAGTAGATATATATACATGTGT
>JADKLZ010000104.1:5224264-5238917 GCA_021533235.1 Biomphalaria straminea
TATATATATATATATATATATATATATATATATAAGAAACAATTGCTTTAAAAGATTGATTGTGTGTGCTAGTTCTTTTTTTTTTTTTTGCTTTATATATACACGATGGCCTTTTGAGAAAATAACCGAAAAATACAAAGGGATCGCTTGATGTTTTTTCGCGATTGATGTGGTCTGGTTTCGAATCTGTCAAATCAGGTTCTTAGTGAGCGCATACGAAGTAAAACTAACCTAAGTAGAAAACGGTGGCATAGCTAGAGTGGTTAAAGGAGACCCTGGCCCCATCTTGAGGTGGGCCCCAGGATTATTTTTTTTTTACGTTAAGAATAAATATTATGTAAAATGCAGGGTCCCCCAAAAATGTCAAGGCCCCCCCCCCCCCGCCCCCCCCCCTAAGGATATAAAATTCCTAGATACTCCTCAGGTACGAAATTTTCATGTGAATTCGTCCAACAGTTGATCTCTTTATAAATCCGTCATTCAGTGAGTGGTATTATGCACTTATGATATAGACAGCTGTAGATTTGTCTGTTAAATATCAGTTCACTTATAAAGCATATTTGTAGCTATTGACAGAGTTTATCATTAATAATTTTATTGTATATTTTTTTCAGAAGTTAACTTTTTTTTTACAGGTTATCCAAGGTTTAAGCCTCCAACAGAGGGGGAATATGGGTATTTAAGAACATGTGGTATGTACCAACCAATACACAGATTGTTGGATATGGAAATATGCGCAGTGCCAAGATATTATCAAACATCTTGTGATTTCGGTGTGGTCTGTGAGAAACAAGAATTTACGAGAGATAATCTTTAAATTAGCTTTAACTTCAATACTAAAAATACTTGAATACTATTTTTTTTCAGATTTATGTTTGCTACTGTTTTTTTTTTGGTCAGTATTAAAATAATATTTATAATAGGAAAAACTCATGTTGCTTGAATCAATTGGGTGAAATGTCGCAGTACATTCTAAATAAAATCTTCAATTAACTTACATTTTACTATTGAAGATCAAACTGGCAATGCTTCTAACAAAGTCCTCTGTGTACCATTGTGACAAAAATAAATTTCGCCCACTTAAGGTATCACTCGTCTAGGCATTTAACTAATTTATTTTTTCTTTCATCTTTATCCTCTCCTAACTTAGCCCATATGGCCCCTTCTTCTCTAGGCATCCGTGTCACGCTGTACCTTCCTAATCTATTGACAAGAGTAAACACGCCTCTGACTATCTTGACCGGCCATCCTGCCGCCCCCCCCCCCTCTCGGCGATGGATTACTTCAAAGAATCCTATCGGCACCTAATAGCCTCGCGCACCTAATCTCTTCGTCATATCGGACCATCTTGGGAAGACGCGAGTTGACCATATTTGCTCTTTAAGTGTCTATCCTTACACCTGAAACACGCGGCAAGGTCAAGCGATAATCTATTTGCCTAAAGACGGGCAGTCTAGACACGAGGCGGCCCGTGTGTACTTATCTTATCGATACACGAGGTCGGGCGGAAATGCTTTGTCTCAAGCGAGTCAGTCTGTCACATTTGAGAATATATCTTTCCCCCCACCGCTTACCTATCTTTATCTGGGTACGATTTAGCAAATCCTCTCATTTTCTCTCCGAGAGCTGTCTGGAGCGAACACGCTTGTCTGAGCTTACGCTTACGTATTCACTTATTATATTCTTACATTGGATTCGGTGGTGAGCTTTATGTGGTTTATGCTTAATGGCCTCTTACTATGTGTACTTATATTTTTGTGCAATTTACTTAGTGCATTATATTTGTGTACATATTTGTGTAATTCTTATTTTGGATTATGTAAGTAGTCACTTTATGTATTATATTTTATTATCATGACTTGTACGACTAGATAGTCAAAGTCATCCACTTTATCTGGACTAGAATTTTCAATAATTCTTGACACATGTATTTAGCTCTTTAGCTACTATTAATTTACCGCTCGCCACGAGCTCACTATATTTCATTGATAAATTCCTTGACCGGGATCTATCATAATATTTATGTAACATGTTTTATTACCAAGTATATATTTACGCTCATTCCGTGACAAGGAATGCCGTACCTATTTATATATTATATTTTATCGGCCAGTTGGCCAGATTATATTACTTAGGTAAAACCATGTATACATTATCTTATTTGTCTTATCCTATCATTATCTTACCTCGGTTGATCGCTTTGATTTTAAATGGCGCACTGACCCTGCGCTCAGAAGAGACATGAATTATTTCCCCTTGGATTAAATTATTTTAACGTCAGAGATTGTGTCCCTTGAACGGGCCCTGTTTTCATTCAACCGTGCTCTATTGTTCAGGCCACACGGCCAGATGTAAACAATAGCCACCTGGTCACGGACCATCAGCCATCTCTCCCCCCCCCCTTCCCCTTTTATCTCGCTATCCAAGCGGCTCGAAATGATCTCACCGTGACAAGGTGATTCTTACAATTTAACGCTACTTGTCTCCCCTGACGGAATACAATACTATGTATTAGCTCCCTTGAATATTTGTGAAACTAAGCTATAGTTTCTTCACATCAAATATTATATAACTATGTGTTATCGCCGTTGTGGGATATCATCCTGTGTATTTTATTTAGTTCATTTATATTTAATTTGTGCATTGTGTATTTCTCACTGTCGTAAGTAGAAAACTTCACCATTGCATATGTATATATTTATATATTACATTTACCTATGTCGGCAATATTATCGCCACGTTGCTCGATTCATCATTGACGCAATATTATTTATATTTTGACCTCGTATTTTATTTCATTTATCTCGGCTGATCGCCGTGATTATATTAGAAGAGGTACCTGGATTACCTACCCCTTTTAATCATTTTGCTTTTGCAAGAGTTGTTTCCTCCCCTTGAACGGAAAATCATTGTTCACGTCATGGCCCCGACCGTGTGTACACAATAACGTCACGGTCATTGACCACCAGCGTCCAGTTCTCCCCTCTCTTACCCCCCCCTTTGCTCTTTCTACTTGTATTTTATCGAGAATCTTATCATTCCTTTTATGTACATATATATTCCCTTTTCCCCTCCTATGTAGATTTTATTACTATTATCAACCCTCTAATTTTCCAAATTCCATTTGTCATAATTTTCCCCCATTGTGCACTAAAGCAATTCTACCAATCTGACGAATGCACCTCGGTCGAGGGCATCGATAAGATGCATGAGAGACATGTCCTAACTTGTCTTTATTTATCCGCAGCCTCCCTCAGGTGTCTGCCTACTTCCCTATGTGTAGTGACACATCTGCCTATTTACACTGAGTACCACCTGCCTATTTGGCTCTAGCCAACTCTACACGATATTACTTGGGCCACTGCCTACTTATCGGTTCACTCGCCTATTTGGTACTAATCAGTATCGTTTGCTCACTAGGATCCACTACGAGTATCACGTACTATTAAGTGCTTCTCAGCGCTGAAAGTCACTACTCATCGTCCACTTGGCGCTATCGGCTCAAGCCTGCCTATTTGACAGTCCGCCTGTCACCCCACTAGGTACGACGTCCCTATAGATCCGCTCTGTGCGAGACGTCATAGCTTCGCCCATTCACTGGACATATCCTGCAACTACGCTGCCCACGGCAGATCAGCTCTGCCCGCAGCACACTTGTGCCCACGGTAGCCGGCCACAGCCCTACTGTGCACACTACAGATATTAGGACTTTTGGACTGAAACTCCACCAGGACTATATCATCGGCGTCCCTCTACCCGCTAGAAACGCCACTTCAAGCCAGGATACAGACAACTACGATTCAATCAAGAAAAGAGCTAAGTACCAAGGACAAAGTGACATATTCTCTCATTACGTGCATAAGTGATGATCAAATATAGCCTTGATTATAGAGTTAGATACAAACCCTCCCCCTTTCATTTTTCTATGTAAATATTTATGAAAATAAATATTCTTTATATTTTTATCAATTTGTATCTCTCTTAATTGCTTGTCTAGTTGCCTGTCTGCTCCCGATTTGTCTGCTGATGGGTCAGTGTGTGATATCCTCAAAAATAATCATCCCTAGACACCAAAAAAGCTAAATACGCATCACACGCGGCGACCCGTCACAGTGACCAGTTGACCTTCAGAGTGCATGGTTGAGTGAACAGCATAGAAAGTGTGTAAGTCAGGGCTGAGTGTAAGGGAGGTCAGAATGAAGAACAAGATGATACAGTGAAGAATGGAAACACAATAAAAGTGAATAACTGAACTCATTGTGTTAGACTTATTCATTTAAAGTGTGTCTATTACACAAGCCATGCGTTGTTTTTTTTTTTTTTTAAGGTTTTTGAAGTATTATATAAGCTATGAAGATAAGATTTGTTTTTACGTTGTTTGTCTTTTGTTTCTCTCGACCGTAGAGATGCTGCGTAAACATGTTTTATTGCTTAACTAGGTGACACTGACCAGACGTCTGTCTATCAGAGAGGGTTAATCCCAAGAGGTATAGCTAAACACGTACCCTCTTTATTTGCTAAGTCCATTACCTTGAGTTTATAGATAGACAGGTGACCACATAAAGTCAGAATTTAATGACGTACCATACCTTAGCCTACGAAGACAACCTGTGGACATTTTCTAGTCTAGATGTCACATTTTATAAATTTATTTATTTTTACCTATCCCTTATACCGTTGGACCGTTGGGGCATCACGAAAGGTTCGACGATCCTCCTTCTTCATTCCTATTTGTCCTTAGTCTTAGTTAGAACCTCATTCAATGGCATGCCCGTACATTTTGTTATGTTGTCCTCTCATCGCTTTCTTTATCTGCCTCTTCTTCATTTTCCTGGTACTGTTCCCTAAAGGAAGGTCTCAGCAAACCCGAAGTTCTGTTGATATGGCCATATATTTTTAGCTTGCGTTTTTTTTTTACGATAGTTCACAGGTCATCATAGTGTCCAATCGCTGCAGTAACCCTATCTTTATTTTCTTGGTTTGTGATGCTGTCTTAAATGTGATATCTAGGATCCTTCTGTAGCATTTTAATTCCATTGCTAGGATCCTCATCTATAGCTCTGCATTACACCATTTTTATTGTTTCCTTTGTATAATAAATCTGTACATATTTTTACTTCTAAACATAGTATTTGTTGCCTGCATTTTAACGCTGTGACTGTTGAAAATTTGTGCCAGTGTGAGTTCTCAAATTACAAAAACACTAGACACCCGAAACGGCCAATTTTTAATTCACCTTATCACAAATAGTGTCAAATATTTTAAGTACCACTGTATTATTTTACGTAGGAAATATTGTAAAACAAAAGGAACAAATGCGATGTATATTCTGCTAATGAAATATGCATTAAGTCTACCAATAGAGAGCCAAATTATTTTTTTTTTAAATGAGGCCGTGCTTCCGATTCTTAATTAAGGATGCGAAGCATGGGGAATAGAACAAAAATGTCATTTGTTCTTGAACATATGTGAATAAGTTTTTTTTTCAAAATGATCTTTAGGTTAAACTAAAAAAATTTTTAGGACAAATATGTAAATTAACAATGGAGACAATAGTAAGGAAATTTATGATTCATTTTTTATTAAACTATCTTCTGGCAAATATAGTAATAGAAATTCTAAGATAATGTATAGTTTTATTGATAATGATTATAAGTTCTGAATTTGTAAATAATCAGTAACAATAACAATTAGAGAAGTTACGTATGGGATATATGTGAGATACCCAGAAAGCTTTGACAGTAAAAATTTAACTGTTTGGCCTAATTGTCGGCCGTAGAATAATAGATCAAAGTATACAAAACATTTTGTAATATTATGAAGGGAAGCTATACTATTTTACTAAAAGCATAGACATAAGTAAATATAGACTGGCCACTAAGAGAGTTTTATGAAACGAAAATTTTTGAATTGCAATTGTGTATACTTTATTTTATGTCTATAAATTTTGTTTAATCTCTAAAACTGAAGATCGTGCAATTTTTTAATTTTTCATAATTCGGAAATCCGAATACAATAGATACCCGTTTTCCAGTTACATGAAATTATTTCCTTTTTCCAGTCTATATTTATGTATGTCTATGACTAAAAGTCAGCATGCCTGGGAAGACTGTCTACCCTTTTAAAATAAATTACTATTTAAAGATGCTTTACTCATTTTAAAGGTTAGAAGTAGTCATGCAGACTTTCCATCAATATAGGACGAATTATGAAGATAAAATATGGCCATGTTGTACTCTTGAAATAGGCAAAGCCTTTCATTATCTACTGGTGTATGAGCATTTAAAATTATACAGAATTATTATTCTAGATGAGATGTTGAAAAATTAGCTAAACTGTTAAATTCTAATACCGGTATGTAAAAATACTATTAATAAAACCGGTGTATTCATTATGTAATACGCAAATTAAGGCTCGCGAAAACTGCTGGAGCTAACTCAAATTCTTGCTCTAAAGTGTAATGTTACATTTTAAGAAGTTAAATCAAAATGCAAAAAGCTCAGCATGGGCGTAACCAGGGGTTGTTTTCGGGGTTTAAAGCCACCTTAGAAATAGAATTTTTTTTTTTAAATTTTGTTTATCGTAGATCAGGGGTGGGCAAATTACGACCCGCGGTCCACATACGGCCTGCCAAAGTGTTTTATGCGGATCGCGAAAACCTAAATAAATCAAGTGTACCCACACATTACATATGTAAAATGATAAATATAATAAAAATAAATAATTCTAAATATTTTTACAAACTATTGAAACTTTTGTATACTTATCAACTATAATGAAGAGGCTACAAAAACATAGTCTCTAAACGTCCTTCTAAAACGTTTATAGTAAACAAAGATTATATTTAATAGCAATATTTCATTAAATTCAGTCAAAGACATAAGCCCAGGCCAGTATTTATTTAATACTATGAAGAACTGTGTTGAAAGAGTTGGGTTGGCTTGTACAAGATGGTAAGGTTAATAACCTTTTTAATAAAATAAAATTTCCCAACCATAAAACAGTAACTGGAATGTTTACACAAAGCTACATTGAACGTATTAAACCAAAGTCCATATGCAAATCTATTGGACACAGGGACAGTCTTTAGATGTAGTCAAAATATGCAACTGCTTAAGTCCAGAATTGTTGGGGTCTTGCAGAGTAGTTATCTTTATATATTATAGAAAAGGAATAGAGAAACATGTACTCAATGTCATTGTTCGAAGTATACTTGGTCTTAATAGATTACATAATTTTAGTTTTTTCCCTTTATTTTGTATTTTTCTACTTTATTCGGGGCCAACAAATTTACTTCGCCTATGGCCTCCAATTATCCTAGGCAGGCTCCAACTGGCAGTTCCGAAAAGTACGCGATAATTTGGAATTAAAACATTCTGATGTTCAGTAACACAGTAGTATTAGCTGGTTAATCATTAGATCAATATGGAATCTCAAGGAAGTAGCTGTTAGGTTCCTTGATGGACATTGACTGTGACCTTTTCCTAATATTTCTAATGAAGAGTTGAAGACAGACATCATGTTTATCATTGGAAGCATTGCGATTTGTTGTTTGCACATAAACTGTAGGTGCATCTTAAATCTTTTCGAATAAAGCTATTCCATTTCTTGAGGCCAGCAAGAGAAATTAAGGCTTTATTATTTTACATTAGCTGAAATGTGAAACTATTGCTAGTGAAATGGTTGAAAAGTACAAGACTTATTTGGGTTCCTTGATTGTGGAATTTTAAAGCAAATTTTAAGACGTCAAGAACTTGAAACCAGTTTTCAATAGCCTGAGATCACCGTTTAATACAGAAGCTGAGTCAGCTCCAGATGACATACCACCAAATAAATTATGGCCTGAAAGACAAGTTCCAGTCAGTTTTTTTTCGCGGGAGTTTCATGGGTGCTAGAAGCTGTATATCCACACTTACAGAAAATTAAACTTTCACATTTAATGTAACCACATTCATATTTAAAGAAGCTTTTCTTTCTGTTTGAAAATTATCAAGAGGAAGAACAGGTCGATACTTATTGAAGGTAATTTGACAGTAGGCATAAGAAAAACAACAACTATTAAGCTAGTTCCATGGTTCCTGAACTTTATGCACGAGAGTAAACAGTTATATACTTCATATTAAGTACTGCTATACATTCGTGGTGAAATGTTGGATGTAAATGGACTAGAACAAAATTAAGAAAAAAAATCATTAATAAAATTAGTTATATATATATATATATATATATATGCGGCCCGTCTAGTGCCCAAATTGTATTAATGCGGCCCTCGGTTGAAAAAGGTTGCCCACCTCTGGGTTGGGGCATGCTTTCCAGCCTGAATGACTTTAGCAGGGATACCATCTCCTCCGGGTGCTTTCCCGTGTGCAAGCATGTCAATTGCTGTGCTAATTCCTTTACAAAGTGTGTTTCAATATAAATGTATTCTAGCTGGATACTGGCCTTAGTTTGTGTATGAAAAGGAAAATGTAACGTGTTAAATACTTTTTTTAGCCGACATATTCATATCAATCAAGAAAAACAGTGAAAACGAGTTTGCCAGATTTGTGAAAAAGTTTCTTTCTTTAACAAATAAATTTCTTGTTGTGGGATGGACATTAAGCATACACTATCCTATAGTCTCGGCCATGATTTAAGGATCTAAAAATTATTTTTAACACATTCAGTGTCTAAACAAAGAAGTCTGTATAAAATAAAAACTGTAATTCCTCAGACTACTTAATTATATCATAGAAGCATCACTCACATATGAATTCTAATCAATTTGGGGACCCGTGAAATGTCTAATATTCTCTTGGTGATATGAGCTAGTTCTTTTAAGGAGTTATAGCTCTTTTTGACAATGAGGCAGATTGTGGCACATTGTGTTACAACCTGTCAGAACCTGCGGCGCTACTGAGCGCAAACTATATCTCATATTTCCGTTTCTTTGGTGTTTGTGTGTGACATCGTACCGACCATAAACAATATCCAGGCTCTTCTCTCGCTTATCCCAAGCCCTATTTTTTTAAAAAAAGACACTTCGTAACCTACAAAAGTTACTTTTTGGATGGCTAGTTCCATTTGGTTTGGTTTGATAGTGAAGCCATGTTGTCTAAATTCGTGAAAGATTTCTTGTAAATGTTCTTTCCAACATTTGTGAAAGATGCTAAAGCAATAACAGAATCAGCCTGTTCAACAATACTATCTCGTCGGCAACATGTTGTAAGTATGCAGTAAAGTAGCACTGTGGTCTTTGATTATGTGCACTAATAACTTCTAATATTTACGCTGAAAATATTGAAAGTGCCTCTTTACCGCATTGCTTAACAAATGACGTATGTGTGGACCCTTTGAGCTCCATATAAGTTTGTGTGTAACTTTTTTGTGTGCAATCTTTGTCTTTCCTTGGATTTTGCTACCCGTTTATTGGTTAACTTAGTTATCACAGCAAAATATTGACATCCATTTTTTGTCAGAACGACCAGTAGATGAAAATCAATACTAAATTTAATGAGATCTGTCAAAACTAAAACCCCAAGGACGCCTATCCTTTGGCCACGTTTACATGTCATTTTGTAGTCTACGTCAAAATTTCTTCCATTCAGTTTTCTACACCAGATCTGAAAGAAACAATTCTTGACAGTAGACATGAACATCTACAATGTTTTCTTTGTTTTTCTTTGTTTGATGACGTCAACTAGAGGACTCTACATCTTGAGTATTTCTTTTTTTTTAAATTTATTGTAAATATATTAGTAAACTTTCCCATAGTGGTCCGGGACGTAAGCTTGGTGCCAATTTTCTGTTTTGTATTCTGAGCTTCAGAACTCATTTTTATGTCTTAGTAAGAAGATCTCAGTTTTAAAAAATGTTATACTTGCAATTTATCAATTGTTTATGGATTAATACCTGTGAATCATATGAATCATATACTTGTGAATCTTAAAAAAAAAGGCCCACAAAAGAGGCATCATGGCCCATAAAAGAGGCATACAAAGCCCAAAAAGAGGCAAAGAAAAGAGGCCCAAAGGCCCAAGGATTCCTGTGATGATAAAGCCAGATTGGAATGGCGAAAATTCTGAGGTTTCCTCGAAAAAAAAAATGTTCAAGTAAAAAATGGATGGGACAGGTCGATATTGTCTTTATTCTCTTATAATAGTGCACACTATTCATTCTTCGAAAAAAAAAGTTGCACATCAAAGTAAGTCTTTTAAAGAAGGACACACATTGGTTAATACTTGCATGAGAAAACTCTCAATTTTCATATATGTGACGGCCCTCGTGTGTGACGTATATGAGCGGCTTGTTTAGTGTCTAGGGCGCAAGATTTTTCCATTGGGGTGCCATGTATTGCTCAAAGAAGAATATTAAAGGGAAGCTCCGAGGGTTTTGACAATTTTTGATATAATATATGTTTGGATTTACAGATAATGAATATATTATTCTTTATTTTTTTAATTTGCAAAAATAACTTAGTAATATATATAGTTCGGACGTAATTTTTCTGCGCAACCAAAACGGTCATATTTTCATCAGGTTTATATGTGACGTCACAGAATGTTATTAATTTGATTTATTAACTTTTAGGTCTCTCTCTATATACATAAAACTGTAGCTTAGCTCTGGGCTAGGCCGTCACTAAGCCTAAGAGCCTGACAGCTACTGTAAGAATGAAACGATACGATTGGTTAAATCTAGTTTCCCTTTCAGTATTGTTGAGGGAAGTGACGTATGCCTAAGATAAAACCAAAATCTCAAAGAACCCCGTTTTTTTAGGAGATGTCAAGAATTTACTGACTAATTTATTAAATATAAATGTTTCTAAGCATTTAAATAAAAAATTGTAAAATCTTTATTATTACAACTTGTTACGCGGAATTTATATACGTCAATAACTCAAATCTGAAAAACCATCGGAGTTTCCCTTTAAAGAAAAGAACTGATGCCCCCTAGTCGTCCTCCACGCACACACACACCTATGCGATATTAAGTTCAATGTAAAAACTTTTACTGTACACTTTGGTAAGTGTCACAGATGCTATTATAGATTTAATTATATTTATAAGCTTGTGTGTAAATTAGTATTAGAAAACCCTAACTGAGCCTCAAGAATTACACAAAAGGTCTAGCCCCTTAACAGAGCCGCAAGTTTAACTCAATGACGTCACAATGATTGTCGCAAGTCTATTGGTTGATTTGAAAATAAATATTCTTTTTAAAAGAGTTAAGTCAGCTGACATAGTACGCGCAAAAAGACCAGTCTGAGTTTTGCTTTGGAAGCGATAGGTTCTGTCTCTAGTGTGTTCTATAATAGTATTGAAGAAAGAGCCTTAGTATTGTATTTTCATTTTTTATATGTACCTTGTACATAAGCTGTACTTAAGTTGTATTTGAATAAAAGTTTCTAGTGTTTTATTTCTATGAGGAAGTTATTCAATTTAATTCCTAGATCGTCTGTGTTCATAATTATATTTAATTCAAGAAAATCCCCGGCACCACACTCATCATTCAACATAGAAGAATACAAGTTGTGACATCTAGAACTAATGAGTGTGACAGTAAGTTTATTCGTGCGGCGCGTGGTCGATCAAACAAAAAGAAACTGTGCTAATACTGCCAATAACTTTATTACTGAATTGCTTCTCGTCGCGATGGACGAGCTGGCGTTCAACGTTTATCCAGCAGTTCTGATATTTTTCTTTACGTTGCAGCTCTAGTATCGTTTTAGGATGAAGACAAAAGAGGTTTAACTGAGCATTTTGTTGATTGAAAAGTGAGACGTTAATGAAGAAACTAACGAATTAAGATACGGAATGTAAAGCTGTATTCTGTAATAATCCCAAAATTCAAACATGTAGTTTTTGCTCGGTGTGTCTGTCTACTGCTAATTCTCGGCAGCACCAATTAAATACCAAATTAGTATGCCAGCAGTGTCGCCTTAATCAGGATGCCTTCCTTAAAGTGTTAGTCAAGTTTTTTTTTTAAATTATGTAATTATTAACTGCTGATGTGCTGTTGAGCAGCCACTTATGCTAAGATGGACAAACTGCAATATCATAGAAACTGATTCAAAAATGAGATGAATAATTGACTACAATTAAAAGACATATATGCAGTTTGTCTGGTTTTACTTACAACTGTCTTTTTAATACGCCATACAGTCAGAGATCTACCCAAACATATGACTTTAAACTCGAATGAATTCGTATTTCTCAGTACATCGGGTCTTACACAAAAGAGGTAAATTTAGCATCAACGCTCTTGCTTGGGAATGTTAAGATAGAAATAGATGATCTTCTTGATGGCATCAACAACATTACGTATATCAGAAACGTCTTTCGGGCCATTGATAACAAGTTTAAGTCTGTAGGACGCGCAACAGACAAGGTCTGCTTATGGATACTTTTCACGAATCCCTTCCTGAACACAGTTCTGAATGCTAGCCTTCGCGTAGCAGCCATCGTAGCCTTGGCCGAGTAGTTTGTTCATGGCTAGACTAGTGTATTTGCTTACAATGACGTTAGACACATACAGTGCGTCTCTATGAACAACAGCGACAAAACCAATGAAGTCTTCTTGAATACAATCATCAACACATCCAACGCTCAAACACATCTGTTCAGTGCCTGAGATACCTACATTTTCATTACCTAAATACGAAGAAAATGCAATTAATTCATGCTACTGTTAGTGCTCCGTCAATACCAATCAACGTTTTGACTTAGATGGCATGTAAAGAACTTTCTTAGATTTCTTCTATTGTAAAATGGGAGCGTGTTTAACCTGCTATTTTATCCATCCCTAACACTGACCGCAACTCCGCAAGACGTAAATACATTTACCAAGATGACTGCACTCCTAAATCTTGTTAAAAGAAACTTTCACATATATTAAATAAATAAGACAACTAGCAAGAATTTTTCCTTATAGACAAAAAATAATAAAAAATTATCATATTCTAGGCCTTTACTAAATATAATGTCAACTGTCAACTATAATTATGTTCAAATGAAAACAAATCATTACAAATTACTTGCTACAGAATATTGAATTGCAAGCCTATAATAAAGCGCACTAGTCGGACAAGAATGACAGATTACGTAATTCTAGATTATTACAATAATAGCTTATCCTTATAAACCTTATGCTAAGTAAATTTCTTAAAGTAGTTAATTGATCTGAAGTTGTTCAAAAAAAAAAACTCGCTAAAATTTGGCTAATCTGAATTCAGAGGGGTGGACGTACATGATCAGTCATGAATTCCTGATAAGCCTAAACTAGTTTACTACAACTCTACTTCAGTCACCAGTAGAAGCACTACTTGTTTATAGTTGCTACTTAGAATTTAATCGATCAAATGGTGCGAAAAAATGGTTAGAATAGGGCTGCTTAGAATCCAGGGGGAAGGGTGCAAGTGCACCACCATGCACCCCATTGCGGGCGCCCAAGTTAGCAGGCTACAGTGCTGCTTTGGGTTCAATTAGACTATTATTTTAGCTTAGGAACGTACTATAATAGACTGACTTTGAACGCGACATTTAGTGACCGACAAAGGCATTGGGTTAGAGGTTAGATAATAGAATTTTAGACTTTTAGGAATATATTGCTAGGCTTTTGTAGGGATAACGTCCTTTTAGTGACTGAATCACTATGGGCTATTCTGGGGGGGGGGGACACGACTATTCGTTCACGCGACATATCGCTCACGGACTATTTAATCATAAACAACTTGGTTCACCGACAACTTGTTCACCGACACTTGGTTCACGACAAATCGTTCACTGACAATTTGTTCATGGCACGGACGAATAGTCGCGTGAACGAAAATTCGTGAACGATTTGTCGGTGAACGAAATGTCAGTGAACGAATTGTCGTGGAACCCCTATTCTGCATTAAACTTCGTTATTGTATTTTCTTCTGGATTGAACTTAGTTACTGAGCATTGATCCTCTTCGTTATTGTCATATTATCTGGTGACGTGGTGTATTTTCTTTAGTCATTTAGCTCGCATCAGTAATACACTATACAAGATACCCAACCATCTAGGATTATTAAGGTACTGTAGTAATACATTAAGTACAACTTATCCGTCACAGTACTAAGTTTGTTAAGGAGAGAAAAAAAAAAGTAAAGTTCCCCTTTCAGACCTAGTGGTCTATAGGGCAGATGATGTAAAGGTCATCTGATTCTGTGGCCCACGGTTAACGAGGGTGTCATGTGGCCAGCACAACGACCAACCGCCTTTACTTTTCCCCAACTAATGTCAAGTACCCATTAGAGCTGGGTGGAATCAAGGGCGCCCGAAAATTCCGAAATAAAAATCCCAGCCTTCACCAGGATTTGAACCCGGGACCTCCAGTACGGAAGCCAAGCGCTTTACCGCTCAGCCACGTGCAATAAAATGTTGCCTTTAAGGAGGGCGCCACTGGTAGAATTTTGAGAGAATAAAGAGAAAAGCGGTATTAGACGAGATGTCTTCGTATTAGTAGAAAATACATCTTGAACTTCGGGGCTCGCAAAGACCTTCCTCCAGGGAACAGTACCAGGAAAAAGAAGAAGAGGCAGACAGAGAAAGCGATGGGAAGACAACATTAAAGAATGGACGGGCCTTCCACTGAAAGAAGTTCTAATCAGGGCAAAGGATAGAGAGGAATGGAGAAAGACGGTCTT
>JADKLZ010000104.1:5248753-5280571 GCA_021533235.1 Biomphalaria straminea
TGAAAACGGGTATCTATTGTATTCGGATTTCCGAATTATGAAAAATTTAAAAATTGCACGATCTTCAGTTTTAGAGATTAAACAAAATTTATAGACATAAAATAAAGTATACACAATTGCAATTCAAAAATTTTCGTTTCATTAAACTCTCTTAGTGGCCAGTCTATATTTACTTATGTCTATGCTTTTAGAAAAATAGTATAGCTTCCCGTCATAATATTACAAAATGTTTTGTATACTTTGATCTATTATTCTACGCCGACAATTAGGCCAAGCAGTTAAATTTTTACTGTCAAAGCTTTCTGGGTATCTCACATACATCCCATACGTAACTTCTCTAATTGTTATTGTTACTGATTATTTACAAATTCAGAACTTATAATCATCATCAATAAAACTATACATTATCTTAGAATTTCTATTACTATATTTGCCAGTAGATAGTTTAATAAAAAATGAATCATAAATTTCCTTACTATTCTCTCCATTGTTAATTTACCGGTTTGTCCTAAAAATGTTTTAGTTTAACCTAAAGATCATTTTGAAAAAAAAACTTTTTCACATATGTTCAAGAGCAAATGACTTTTTTTTTCTATTCCCCATGCTTCGCATCCTTAATTAAGAATCGGAAGAACGGCCTCATTTAAAAAAAATAATTTGGCTCTCTATTGGTAGACTAAATGCATGATATTTCATTAGCAAAATATACATTGCATTTGTTCCTTTTGGTTTACAATATTTCCTACGTAAAATAATACAGGGGTGCTTAAAATATTTGACACTATTTGTGACAAGGTGGATTAAAAATTGGCCGTTCCGGTGTCTAGTGTGTTTTGTAATTTGAGAACTCACACTTGCACAAATTTTCAACAGTCACAGCGTTAAAATGCAGGCAACAAATACTATGTTTAGAAGTAAAAATATGTACAGATTTATAATACAAAGGAAACAATTAAAAAGGTGTAATGCAGAGCTATAGAGGAGGATCCTAGCAATGGAATTAAAATGCTACAGAAGGATCTTAGATATCACATTTAAGACAGCATCACAAACCAAGAAAATAAAGATAGGGTTACTGCAGCGATTGGACACTATGATGGCATGTGAACTATCGTAAAAAAAAAACGCAAGCTAAAAATATATGGCCATATCAACAGAACTTCGGGTTCGCTGAGACCTTCCTTTAGGGAACAGTACCAGGAAAATGAAGAAGAGGCAGATAAAGAAAGCGATGAGAGGTCAACATAACAAAATGTACGGGCATGCCATTGAATGAGGTTCTAACTAAGACTAAGGACAAATAGGAATGAAGAAGGAGGATCGTCGAACCTTTCGTGATGCCCCAACGGAATAAGGGATAGGTAAAGGTAAATAAACTTATAAAATGTGACATCTAGACTAGAAAATGTCCACAGGTTGCCTTCGTAGGCTAAGGTACGTCATTAAATTCTGACTTTATGTGCTCACCTGTCTATAAACTCAAGGTAATGGACTTCGCAAATAAAGAGGGTACGTGTTTAGCTATACCTCTTGGGATTAACCCTCTCTGATAGACAGACGTCTGGTTGTCACCTAGTTAAGCAATAAAACATGTTTACGCAGCATCTCTACGGTCGAGAGAAACAAAAGACAAACAACGTAAAAACAAATCTTCATAGCTTATATAATACTTCAAAAACAAAACAACAAAAAACAACAACGCATGGCTTGTGTAATAGACACACTTTAAATGAATAAGTCTAACACAATGAGTTCAGTTATTCACTTTTATTGTGTTTTCATTCTTCACTGTATCATCTTGTTCTTCATTCTGACCTACCTTACACACAGCCCTGACTTACACACTTTCTATGCTGTTCACTCAACCATGTACTCTGAAGGTCAACTGGTCACTTCATACACAGGCACTGCTCTACTAGCCATTCAAAACACATACACTTACTATCACAGCTTGCTTGACGTACCAATAGGGGTACGAGTTTCGTTTCACTGTTTGGAAACTATCTATGGTACTTTAAAAAAGAAGATGATTAATTCGTACGCATCATGCATTTAGTCAAGCATACTAACAATGAGTTAAGTTCTGCTAAGTCATTAGTTTTCCTGGCTAGCTCAGGCATCCCATTCCATTCTCTAATAGCACTAGTAAAGTAGGAGTATTTGTAGAAATTTGTCCTAGCATACGGAACGAGGAATGTGCCTTTCTCATTGTGTCTTTCTGAGTATTTTATTAAATATTGTTTTGTATTTACTTTGTGTGTAATAGCGGACAAATCCTTTATTAGGTTTATGCTAAATGTTTGTCAGTCACTCCGTGTTCATTTCTAGAACATTTACTTATCTCTAAATTAAATTATTGCTTTTATATAGCGGCACTTTCATGCTTTTAGCTTGCTTAGAGTGTTTTGGTTCAATCTCAGTTGTGGACAAGTAGGGGTATCTAGGAGGTTTTTCCGTGCTGCCTTTAGGCGCTCAGTAAACACAATTCTGCCCGAGTCGGGTGTCTAGCAAATAATCGAAGCTACATTTAAGCGTACTTTGCCTCACAACCACACTTCACACTAGGGATAAACTAAGAAGAAAAAAGTATAAAAGTGTGAAAACAAAATAAAAATGTGTCGTTTCGAAACCACATGGCTTGAAGTACCAATAGGGGTAAACCGTATGACTTGAAGTACCACTAGGGGTAAACCACATGACTTGAAGTACCTCCAGGGGTAAACCGTATGGATTGAAGTACCACTAGGGGTAAACCACATGACTTGAAGTACCACCAGGGGTAAACCACACGGCTTGAAGTACCACTAGGGGTAAACCACATGACTTGAAGTACCTCCAGGGGTAAACCGTATGGATTGAGGTACCACTAGGGGTAAACCACATGGCTTGAAGTACCATTAGGGGTAAACCACATGACATGAAGTACCTCCAGGGGTAAACCGTATGGATTGAGGTACCACTAGGGGTTAACCACATGGCTTGAAGTACCACTAGGGGTAAACCATATTGCTTGAAGTACAACTAGGGGTAAACCATGTTGCTTGAAGTACAACTAGGGGTAAACCACATGACTTGAAGTACCATTAGGGGTAAACGACATGGCTTGAAGTACCACTAGGGGTAAATGACATGCCTTGAAGTACTACTAGGGGTAAATGACATGGCTTGAAGTACCACTAGGGGTAAAGGACATGGCTTGAAGTACCCCTAGGGGTAAACCACATGGCTTGAAGTACCACTAGGGGTAAAGGAGATGGCTTGAAGTACCACTAGAGGTACGCGTATCAAAGTTTGGAAACTCCTGTCTATGGTAAACAGATGAATTTGTTAGAAGCATTGCCAGCGTGATCTTCAATAGTAAAATGTAAGTTAATTGAAGATTTTATTTAGAATGTACTGCAACATTTCACCCAAATGATTCAAACAACATGAGTTTTTCCTATTATAAATATTATTTTAATATTGAACGAAAAAAACAGTAGCAAACATAAATCAAAAAAAAAGTGGTATTCAAGTATTTTTAGTATTGAAGTTAAAGCTAATTTAAAGATTATCTCTCGTAAATTCTTGTTTCTCACAGACCACACCGAAACCACAAGATTTTTGATAATATCTTGGCAATGAGCATATTTCCATAGCCAACAGTCTGTATATAGGTTGGTACATACCACATGCTCTATATTCCCACCTATCTCTTGGAGGATTAAACCTTGGATAATCTGTCAAAAAACAAAAAAGATAACTTCTGAAAAAAATATGGTATAAAATTATTAATGATAAACTCTGTCAATAGCTAAAAATATGCCTTATAAGTGAACTGATATTTAACAGGGAAATCTACAGCAGTATATATCATAAGTGCATAATACCATTCACTGAATGACAGATTTATAAAGAGATCTCATCAACTGTCGGACGAATTCACATGAAAATTTCGTACCTGAGTGGTATCTAGGAATTTTATATCCTTTAGGGGGAGCCCAGGGGGTGGGGAGCATGACCTTTTTGGGGACTATATGCATATTACAATATTTACATAATAATTATTCTTAATTAACGTAAAAAGATAATTCGGGGGCCCACCTCAAGATGGGGCCAGGGTCTCCTTTAACCACTCTAGCTATGCCACTGTTTTCTACTTAGGTTATTTTTACTTCGTATGCGCTCACTAAGAACCTGATTTGACAGATTCGAAACCTGACCACATCTGTAGAATATTTGTAGTACACAAATAACAAACTAGTGTTTAAGAGGGAAGACCATAGACATATATATATAGACTGGCCGACATATTAGGAACTCATTTATTACCTAAACACTAGCGGTGCTGCACTGACGCGCTAGTGTGCAAATGTAGATATAATACTATTATGTTACATCTCTCTTCTTTAATTTAGAAAATCTATTTATCAGAATAACTAACAAACTAACTAGTCAACTAAAAATTCAATTCACAAATCAAGTCTCTTGGGTTTGTTAACTACTCTGCCTGAGCGTGTCACGTAAGGTTCATGAGGTCTAAAGGTGTTATAGAAGAAGCAGTGTATAGTGGCGGCTCCATATCTAGCGTAGTTTGTAATCTTGGACTCTCTAGATGTTGTGGGCTCCAGTTGCTCTGACATGTCATCTGGAAAGTCATAGGTATTACATAGGTATTGTCAAATCTATTTGCTTTCTCAGAAGACTTTCGGATATGTTTTCTGTTTCTTCTGTAGACGTGATTTCCACTTTTGACATTATATGATCTAGGCTTAGAATGCTTCGAAACTATTGTTCCTGGTTTCCACTTTGAATTAAGTTTCATTCTGACTGCCGTTCCGTCTTGTAGTGGATTATGACTTTTAACACCTTTCCTATTGTCATAAAAGTGTTTCCGAGACTGTTTCTCGGAGTCAAAGTGTTTCTTCACCACCTTAAGATCTGGTGTCTTAGGTATGAGTATTTCCTCGCGCGAAGGTAACAGATTTCTGGGTCGGCGTCCCATGAGTAATTGTGCTGGTGACTAATTAATATTAGCCAGTGGAGTAGTTCTGTAGTCTAATAGCGACAGAAACTTGTCTTCGCTTTTCTTCCACAGTTTCTTCACTGCCTGAATAGCTCTTTCAGCCTCGCCATTTGAACTCTGAAAATGAGGACTCGACATTTCATGCTCTATTCCGTATGATTTACAGAAATTAAGGAATTCTCTAGAACAGAACTGTGGCCCGCTGTCTGATCTTAGTCTTCTAGGTATTCCATGGCATGCGAATATACTCTTCATTGCTTCGATGACATCTGGTGTAGTTTCCTGTGACAGTTCTTTGACATCAATAAACTTTGAGAAGTAGTCAACTAGAAGCACATACTTTTTCCCCTCAAAGTTAAATAGATCACATCCAACCATGCTATATGGAAGGTCTGGTGTCTTGGTAGGCATTAGCGGTTCTGATTAGGGGTGTACCGGATAGTACTTTTTGATATCCTGCCAGAGCCGGATATGACCGGACAATAAAATTTGATATTTGGCCGGAGCCGGAGCCGAATACCTAAGTATCTTGTAAATAACTTGTATTGCTGAACATTTTACGAAACTGTTATATAACATACCTATATTTGTTGGTATTATTTTTTTCCTTTTATATACCTTATTGTTTTAAACTCTGTTACTGATTGATTTATTAAAGATTAATAGTATTCATAAACATAAATTAATCTGTGTAGCATCATAATGAATAGCATGAGCGTGTGTGTGTTTGTACGAAGCCACCAACCATATAGGCTGTATGTTGGAGGGTCACTGTAAAATATGTTAGTATATATTTTACTAGTTACTAATGTAAATCTCTCATCTGGCTTGTATGATGATTGAATGTATGTGTTCAAGAATTTCGACCAACAATCGTTCATCAGACTTGTATTTTTAAGTCCAAAGACTGTTTCTGGTTCTGGCTTCAAGAACTTAATACTGATAGCTGTTAGTTAATAGTTGGAATCTGAAGCGTAGTAGGTCATATATTTATTAATCCGTTTGCGGCAAAAGATATTTTATTAACCTCAGGAACATCCATTACACCTACATTATTGATGTTTAGATCTACTGATAAATAGATCAAAGAGCATTAGGAAACCAAATATAGACGAAAATTCATCCACATCCTACCTACCAAAAAAGAAACATAAATGGATTTTGTGTTAGATTGATTGTAACAACCTGGTCAGATAGACATAGTGAACCTACACATGTTGTCCTAGTGTAATGTGTATAGATGATTGTGTTGACCTTCACGCGTTTTTTTTCCTTTGGGCATACGCAATAGTGTTTAGTGTGCAGGCAAAAAAAAAAAAGATAACACATTGGCATGGTCAGTCAAGCAAATAGATAGTCTAAATTATCCGTACACTAGTTACAGAGGTGAAGTGTTTCTTAACATTCCAGCATATTATGGTGCTTTAGATCAATTTATATTTTGCGATCAATTTATTTTCTGTGATGTTAAATTTTACTGTAAGGTTTTCCTTTAGGCCATATATATTAAGTCAATAGGATTAAGCAATGAAATTAGCTTTCTTTCTAAAGGTTTTAAGACTAGGAAAAAATTACATACACCCATACATTTCTCTCCAAGTAAACAAACTTAGTGTCATCATCTGTTGACCTATAGACAATGTCAATATGTCTTAACAATTTGCGTTAATCCATTCAGGCTTAAGAATGGTCAATGTCTATCAATACATTGTCATGGGTTAAACAAATAAGAAGTTAAGGGTGTTGACTCTCTTGAGCCCTCCCTTAAAGATACCACTGGTCAGTGTCTGTTTGGCTTGTAGTCCAGCCTCTCAAAGTAAACAAACTTATTACCCGGCCAATAGTATAAAAGGTGTGGCTTGGGGTCCTTTGACCCTTTGATTGACAACCTCTCATAATAAACAAACCCAAACCAGATTAACCTTATAGAGAGATGGCTTGTAGTCCCGCCCCCTAATAAAAATTCTTCTCCAAGTAAACAAGCTTAGTTCCCTCTTAAGATAGACCTCAACACGTTGACATCTGGCCTAATGTGGTCAGCTGCCTATCTGTGATCTCAATGTTATGGACTAAACAAACAAAAGAAGTTGGGGGTTGCTCATCTCTACCTCTGCAGATATACCCCACATCTAGACAGAGTATCAGCGTGACGTAGTTAATGAATATTACATGTTTACTAGAACACTGAAAGGTCAAAACAAGCTTTTAAAATGTGCCAGACATCGCTGCTATATATCTAATGCGATCTTACAATGTACAGTTTTATTTCTATTTAGATTAATACGCCTTGTCTTTGTACTAAATAAGATTTGGTGCATAGTGTGACGGGTCGCCGCGTGTGATGTGTATTTAGCTTGTTTGGTGTCTAGGGGATGATTATTTTTGAGTATATCACACACTGACCCATCAGCAGACAAATCGGGAGCAGACACGCAACTAGACAAGCAATTAAGAGAGATACAAATGATAAAAGTATAAAGAATATTTATTTACATAAATATTTACATAAAATAATAAAAGGGGGAGGGTTTGTATCTAACTCTAGACAATGCTATATTTGATCATCACTTATGCACGTAATGAGAGAATATGTCACTTTGTCCTTGGTACTTAGCTCTTTCTGTCTTGGATGAATCGTAGTTGTCTGTATCCTAGCTTGAAGTGGCGTGTCTAGCGGGTAGAGGGACGCCGATGATATAGTCCTTGTGGAGGTTCAGTCCAAAAGTTCCAATATCTGTAGTGGGCACAGTAAGGCGGGTGGCCGGTTACCGTGGGCACAAGTGTACTGCGGGCAGAGCGGATCTGCCGTGGGCAGCGTAGTCGCAGGATAAGTCCAGTGAGTTGGCAGAGCTATGACGTCTCGCACAGAACGGATCTATAGGGACGTCGTACCTAATGGGCTGACAGGCGGACTGTCAAATAGGCAGGCTTGAGCCGATAGCGCCAAGTGGACGATGAGTAGTGACTTTCAGCGCTGAGAAGCACTTAATAGTACGTGATACTCGTAGTGGATCCAAGTGAGCAAGCGATACTGATTAGTACCAAATAGGCGAGTGATCCGATAAGTAGGAAGTGGCCTAAGTATGCAGCAAGTAGGCAATGCTGGACAGTTCTAAATGGGCAGATGTGTCAATACACATAGGCGAGTAGGCAGGTCCTAGAAGGTAGTAAATAGGCAATGCTGGATAGGCAAGTAGGCAGACACCTGAGGGAGGCTGCGGATAAATAAGGACAAGTTAGGACATGTCTCTCATGCATCTTGTCGATGCCCTCGACTGAGGTGCATACGTCAGATTGATAAAATTGCTTTAGTGCACAATGGGGAAAATGATGACAAATGGGATTGGAAAAATAGAGGGCTGATAGTAATCATAAAATGTACATAAGATGGGAAAAAGTAATATATATGTACATAAAAGGGGAAATAAGAATCTCAATAAAATACAAGTATAAAAGAAAAGGGGGGGGAGAAGAGGGGAGAATTGGACGCTTGTGGTCAATGACCATGACGCTATTGTCCAAACACGGCCGGGGCCATGACGTGAACAATGATTGTCCGTTCAAGGGGAGGGAACAACTCTTGCAAAAGCAAAATGATTAAAACGAGAGAGATTTCTTATATCTCTTCAAGGCGACCAGCCGAGATAAAGAAAATAAACTAAGATGTACATTAATGTACAAGGTTGCGTCAATTGTCAATTGAGCAACGTGGCAATAATATTGCCGACATAGGTAAACGTAATATATAAATATATACATATGCAATGGTTAAGTTTTCTACTTACGACAGTGAGAAATACACAATGCACAAATTAAAATATAAATGAACTAAATAAAATACACATGACAATATCCAGAATGAAATATACACACAAGCTAGCTATATGGAACCTGTGACTAAGTTTGGCTAACTCACCACCAAATATTTCTCTAAGAGTAAGAATGGATGAAATCGTCCAGTCCCGTATGCCAGCGGGAGAGAGAATGAAAATGAGCTAGTGTCTAATTTGATATGGTCTAGCTTATAAAAGTCAGAAGTGAGACCGGAAACAGGAAATGTGACAAAATAGGGATTGTCCCTCACGTGGTCGGCTCGAGACGAATATTTCACATATTGGAAAGAGGCCTGAGATGTGCGGACACACCTTGGAGGGTCGATAGACGTGTGGCGTCGAATGATCTCTTTGATCAAGGAGAGAGAGACACGTGTTGAGGCGGGAGGAGCAATACATTACATTCCTGCCCAAATGGTATCAACTGAGAGGGCTGGGCATCCGGCCCTCAAGGCGAATGCCTGTTTGATCTCTTCCCCGGTCAAGGGGAGATAAGCGAGGAGTGGCGACAGTCATGGTCCATGCGCTAGACTTTGTTTTAGCGTAAATAGGAAACAGAGCGTAGAAAAGGGGAAATAAATAAATAAATAAAGATAAATAATAATTAATGCTGTGATAAAAGTGAGCGAATCTGACGGCGAGTTTTTGACTTGTCACACATAGTCATTGTTTATTGTTTTAAAAAACAAATTCTTTTAATTGAAACAAAAAAAAAGTAAACGTATTTCAGAACTGACATTATTTAATCATGTCCACTTTGTGAATATTTGTATATTTTTATCAACATGGAGATTTAGTTTAAACTTCTTGTTGGACATCGTTTATCAGCGTCGACACCTTTATATTGTTGTCTTTCGCCTTTGTTGTTTCGATATTTAAGTGTTACCTCCTTATGGCGTATCTGGAAAAGACTTAGCGCGCGGAGGTGCCTAACAATATTAACAGAAATACAGGTACTACGCTGTAGTTTTTACTATCCGGTTTACTATCCGGTAGTGATATTCGACCGGAGCCGAATTGTGCCGGATAATGAAAAAGTGCCGAATATTCGGCCGGAGCCGGAGCAGGAGCGACTATCCGGTACACCCCTAGTTCTGATACATTTTGATTCTGATGTTAAGCACACCTGCTACAATCCCTAACTGTCACTTCAATGTCTGCATTCATGCCTGGCCAATACATGACTTCTCAGGCTCGTTGCTTGCACTTCACTATTCCTAAGTGAGTCTTGTGAATCAGATTCAGCATGTATTTACGTAAGCTTGGTGGCATTACAATTCTCAGACCTTTGTATATGATACCATCAGAAGTTGATAACTGGTCTCTTGAATCCCAATATGGCCTGACTTCAATTGGAGTCTCGCTTCTTGTGTCTGGCCAACCAGTCAATATTACTTCCAGAAGCATTGAAAGTTCTTTGTTTGTACAGTCTTGAATTTCACTGTATTTCGATTCACTTACAGAGATCATATGCACTAAATCATCTGTAAATTCACATGTCAGCGTATCAGTTCGTTGTAGTAGCCCTAAGCATTCTGCAGTGTTACCACTCAAAATGTTCTCTTGATTAAGGTCTACAACCTCAAACCTTGCTTTCACCTCTTGTGTATTTTTCTTCAAAGGTATCACCACTGCTCCTAAAGTCTTAATAACATAATTAGTGTAAGACTTGAGTGACTTTGATGAATAAGCAAGTTTTACTTTGTCTTTGAGCTTTTCAAACTCCGACTTGACAAGAATGTTATACTTTGCTCCAGTATCAATACGGAAAATTAATGTCTTGCAATGCAAGACCAGTTTTACAGTCCACTTTTCGTCAACGACATTGATGTTCTCAACTTTACCCTTCTTAGACTGGCTACTTGCAGTGCTAATAGGTACACTATTTTCATCACTGTGGCTGTGAAAAAGGACATCCTTATGGTACAAGGAGACTGGAATGCCTAAGTAGGAAGCGACTCCTACCAAACTTGGAAAGGCACATGTGGAAGATACAGTAACCACACAACTAACGAACGAGGTCAGCGCTTACTAGAATTTGCGAAATACAACAATCTCGTACTGGCTAACACACTAGGATGCCACAAAAAATCGCGTATATCCACATGGCACAGTCCTAATGGAGAACACCACAACCAGATCGACTATATCATGGTGCAACAGCGTTTTAAGACAAGCATCCATACAGCCAAAACAAGAAGTTTTCCTGTAGCTGACATTGGAAGCGACCATGACCTTGTTATGATGACCTTCAAACTACACCTAAAAAAGGTAATAAAACAAGGACCTACCAGGATAAAATTTGATTTGGACAAGCTGAAAGACCCCAAAGTAGCTGCCATATTCGAGGCACAAATAGGAGGACGCTTTGCAGCCCTCAATATCTTGGACCCCAATGACCAGGATATCAACACACAAGTTGATATGCTAAACACAGCAGTCACAGAAACAGCCCGGGAAATACTAGGGAAGCTCCGCCCGCCCAAAAAAAACCCTGGGTAACAGAGGATATACTCCAACTCTGTGACAAGAGACGGGAGCTTAAAGGGAAAAAGTTGTCTGACCCAAAATATGACCTCGAATATAAAAACGTCAGCAAACGGTTTAAAAAGGGAATGAAAGAAGCGAATGAAAAGTGGATAGAGAACAAATGCAAAGAAATTGAACTGGGACTTAACAGGAATGACAGTAAAAAAGCGTATCAACTAGTGAAGGACCTCACTACCTCAAAGCATGGAAGAACCAACACGATACAAGACAAAAACAATAGGTGCCTAACTGAGGAAAAAGATGTGTTAAAAAGATGGACGGAATACTGTTCAGAACTGTATAACTTCGAAATCTCAGCAGATACAGAGATACTAAATGTCCCGGCAGTTTCCAACATGGACGACTATCCGATTCTTCGCTCGGAAGTAGCAGCAGCAGTAAAAGCCCTGAAAAAGGGAAAATCGGCCGGAGTTGACAACATTCCTGGTGAACTTCTACAAGCGGGAGGAGAAACCACGATAAACGCACTCTATACAATTTGCAACAAAATCTGGCAATCAGGAGAATGGCCCAAACCCTGGACCCAGTCACTCATCATCACTCTTTCAAAGAAAGGCAATTTACAACTATGTCAAAACTATCGCACTATCAGCCTCATAAGCCATCCCAGCAAAGTGCTGTTAAAAATTATATTAAATCGACTAAAACCGATAGCAGACAAAATCATATATGAAGAACAGGCGGGTTTTAGACATGGTCGCAGCACAACAGAGCAAATCCTAAACCTCAGAATACTCTGTGAAAAATATCTCCAACACCAAGAGAATCTTTTCCATGTCTTTATTGATTTCAAGATAGCTTTCGATCGAGCATGGACGGGGCACTCTGGGCGACAATGGAAAAATATAACATTAACACAAACATAACCAAAGTTATCCAGAACCTATACAAGGATGCCACCAGTGCGGTGTACTTCAACAACAATATTGGGGAATGGTTCAAAACCACAGTTGGAATAAGACAAGGCTGCCTCCTTTCACCAACACTCTTCAATATCTTCCTTGAAAGAATAATGGAAGATGCTCTCGAAGGATTTGAAGGTACTGTAAGCATTGGAGGAAGAAAAGTTACAAACTTGCGCTTCGCAGATGACATTGATGGCCTAGCAGGGACAGAAGATGAACTAGCCGACCTAGTGATGTTCATTGGCAAGACTTCAGCAGCTTATGGCATGCAAATAAATGTAGAAAAAAACCCAAATCATGACCAATAGTCAACAGGGCTTCACAAAGGCAATCAGTATTGGAGGCGAAAAGCTAACTAGCGTTAGCAGCTTTAAACACCTCGGAGCTATTGTCTCGGATGAGGGAACAAAGCCCGAACTAATGGTCCGAATAGCACAGTCCACAGCGGCCTTTTCTAAACTCAAGTTGATATGGAAAGACAAAGGCTTAGCCCTCGGAACCAAAATCAGATTGATGCGCTCCCTGGTCATGGGCACATTTCTATATGCTTGTGAGTCTTGGATGCTGACTGCAGAGCTAGAGAGGAGGATCCTAGCAATGGAAATGAGATGCTACAGAAGGATCCTAGGCATCACATTTTAAGACCGTATCACAAATCAAGAGATTAGAGACAGGGTTACGGCAGCGATCGGACCCCATGATGACCAGCTAAATACTGTGAAAAAACGAAAGCTCAAAATGTATGGCCATGTAACAAGATCTTCGGGACTCGCAAAGACCTTCCTCCAGGGAACAGTACCAGGAAAAAGAAAAAGAGGCAGACAGAAAAAGCGGTGGGAAGACAACATCAAAGAATGGACAGGCCTACCATTGAACGAGGTTTTAATCAGGGCAAAGGATAGAGAGAAATGGAGAAAGATGGTCCACAAGTCTTGCTTGGTGCCCCTACGGTCCACCAGACTAAGGGATAGGTAACAGGTAAGGTAACAGGTGGCTGTCATCTTCTACTAGTTAGATTAACATTGTGTCTCTTTCTGCACATCTGATACCAGTGGTTTCTCTTCTTGCAGAAATTGCACGTGGTTCCTATTGCTGGACATTTTCCTTTTTCATGGTTCTTGCCGCATTTACTACATAATATAGGCCTATCTGAGTTGTCTTTAACATTAGACTTTTGCTTGAGTACATTGTGTGACTGTCTCTTGACTGTTAGAACTTATTGGCCCCTAAACATTTTCACTTGGCTTTGCGACATCTCATATTGTTGTCCAATTTCTATAGCCTTGCTAAGGGTCAACTTCTGTCCCTGATCAAGTAGTCTTAATTGTACCTTTTCGTGTATGACCCCACTAATGATCAAATCAATAAGCATATCATCTGGGTTGTCATACTCACAGTCCATAATGAGAAGCTTTAGGTCTTTAACAAAGTTATCAAAACTTTCTCCTTCTTCCTGCTTTCTCTGATGTGATCTAAATCTAGACACTCTTTTATTTTGTCTTGGCCTTATGTAGTCTTCTATTTTCTTTAATAGCAATTGCGGATCTCCCTCTTCACTATCAGTAATATTTAGAGTTTTGTAAACTTCACGGCCTTGTTGACCTATTCACATTCCTAGCCATCGTGTTTTTGTTTACTATCGGCACCAGCTAACGGTCCTTTGAAACAAAAGCTCACCTGCTGTTGGAATCTTAAAAACTCTTGATACAGATCTTTAGCATTCCAATTCAAGATTGGTTGCTCAAAATAAAAAGAAGCCATTATTAGATTACTAAAAACCTTTGTCTGGACAGCTTTTTAAGTTTACTTCTGACACCATGTAGAATATTTGTATTACACAAATAACAAGCTAGTGTTTAAGAGGGAAGACATATTAGGAACTCATTTATTACGTAAACACTAGCGGTGCTGCACTGACGCGCTGTGCCTGTTTTACCCTATAACGTACAGATTTGAGTCACTTGATTTTCGTACTAAAGCCATAATGAATACACTAATTTCATAATTAAATGTCTGAACGTAACTATCTGAGAAGTTACAGAGCAAAGTCTTTCTTCCAAGCCAATAATAGTAGGCCTACAATAGTTTTACGCAAAAAAAAATGGATTGTAAAACTATAAAACGGACGTGAGCTGTGATGTGTCTACACGTAAGAGATTTCATATTTAATCGCCATGTACAATTACATTTAGAACTAAAATAACACTAAAGCAACTCTTCAGATTAGTGGTCTTTATCCGATAGTTAATTTTCGTAATTACAAAAAATATTCCTAAAATGACTTCGGGTATATAACCTTCCTTAACCCTTAAAGTGCTGAGTTGTTTCACAATGAGTGCATACCAAATGGAATTACAATTCTGGTGTTAAGAGGCTAAACTATCACACACATTTTAAGGGTTAAGAAATTATTTAACCGAGCAAGGCTCGGCCACCTGATATTAATACTATTATGTTACAACATCAATCGCGAAAAAAACTCAAGCGATCCCTTTGTATTTTTCGGTTATTTTCTCAAAAGGCCATATTGTATATATACAGCAAAGAAAAAATAGCACACACATTCAATCTTTTAAAGCAGTTGTTTCTTACACACACACATATATATATATATATAAAATGATGCTCTACTGACTGGATGCAGACATCACAAATAGTATAGCCAAAGCAATGGACATCATGTCGAGGTTGCAGAAAAGAGTGTGGGACAACATATTACTGACTAACAATACTAAAGCCTTAGTCTGATCGAAATTTACGAAACCTCTCCCTCGCAAAAGTCCGCTTTACTTAAAACATTATTATTTTCTAATGAACTATAATATATATATATATATATATATATATATATATATATATATATATATATGCGTGTGTGTGTGTGTGTGGCATTTTACGTCTCGTGAGACGATCTTTTCCCTTTGCAAACGCCTTACATTCATATATAAATATATACTAGTCGACCGGCAGCGTAGCATATGCACTATTTTGCATGCCTGGTCTTGGGCCGCTGCAACCATTGCGACCGCAATGGGCTCCCACTTTTAAAGGATCCGCACTTTCATGGGACCCGCGCTTATTTAAGGTGTGTAAATTATCAAATTAAACCATTTCATAACTTAGAACAGATTTCTCGTTCCCTTCTGTCGATGTACCAAGAACTCCTGGAAATATACGGAAATTGCAAAAGACGTCCTTAAAATATACGGAAATATATAAAAATAAATTCTAATTTCGGGTGTCATTCAATATGAAAAACGCAAAACCTACGCTCGATAAATAAAATCAGCATTGTGCATTAGCCGCAGAGGCGTCACTAGGCAGGTGCGGGGGGTGCGGTCCGCACCGGGTGATACCCGATATGGGGTGAAACCCAAGTGTAAAAAGGCACTTTAAAAAAAAATACCAACTTTAAAATGTGACAGAAGCAAAATCACAAAGCTTAGAAATTGTTGAATAAAATTATTCTAAATGGGAAAACATCAATAGCAAGATTTTCTTCTCTGATAAATAGTGGACATGTCCACAACGAGAAACTCGAGAACAATTATCAGGCTTTCAAATTAGGAACATTTGGGAGCAGGACTTTAGCTTCAAAAAATTGACACGGACGTCATTGCTATGATTGACGTTTAGATGGGAAAAACGAGGAACATCTTGTATTATAGATTGCTTACTATAGCATTGTTTCTAGCAAAGAAAAAGTTGGTATACAGTGGCGAACTGAAGAAGAAGAAGACTTTTCATTGAATAATGGAATTTTTTTTCTTGGAATTGTGGAATGTTATCCAAATATGAGCCAGTGCTGAAATAATAACTTATACGATCGAAAGTCAGCGATGAAAAAAAGTTACTTTCCAAGCATGTACCAAAAATATATATAAATGTTTTAGCAAACCACTTAAGGGATATACTTATCAGACATGAGAGACATAAAAGCTGCAATGTACTCTGGTATCTTGTATTACAGCACACATAACATAGATCTCTGAGGTTGTAAGATATATTAACAGTAGCAATGGTAATGTTGAAATGACAGAAATATAGGATATTCCTCTTAATGTGAGCCAAATCTGGTGTATCAGTTCTGATAATTTAAAACGACCGAAAAGAGATGGGCTTAACGTATCGATATGATGAGCTCAGGGACATGGTAAATTGATAATGCAGCTACAATGTCAAGGATTCATGAAGAAGTACAGGCAGTAATAAATGAAGAACAGAAAAGAAATTTGAATGGATGTGTACACCGTTTACTTAAGCTTTGTAGTCCAAATTCTTAATCGGAAAATATTTTCTAATTATACTTTCTTGGTTCTCTAGAAAAAAGCATTATAATCCATTTTTAATTTAATAAGAATTAAAATGAATTAATGTGAATATGAATTAATTTTTGTTGTTGTTTTTTTTTTGTTTTGTTTTTGTGTGGATATTTAGTTAATTGAAGACTACAAAACAGGTTTATAGTGATATTGAGAATTTTGAACTGAGATCAGTAGTCTAAATATAATACCTATTGACTTAGGGCTACTTCACTGTTATAAAAGAAGATCTTTTATTGCAACTAGAGACTATAAAACATAAACACATAGATATCTTTCTAGATATTAAAAATTCTTTTCTTGGACCTGTCTGAGCAATCAAATTAAAATAAAATACTAATATAGCTGTCACGCCTCCGTGGTGACACTCACGCCCCAATTTACACCTCATTGTTCACAAGATGAGGACAGTTTTACCTAGGTCAAACCAGGTCAGCGTACCCACGCTTAGATGCCAGAAAGGCGACTAAAACTTAGTCCAAGGCTACGACGGGGAAACATAATTAACATAGGTTAAGTTACAAAAAAACAATTTAAAGGAAAATTAAATGTAAACGGGTCAAGGAGTCAAGGAAGGGTATTGAGATGTCACGGTTCTTTATTCTAAGAAAAGATATAAAAGTAGGAGTAGTAGCTTGGGACAGAGAGATAGACTTAGAGAGAGCTACGAAATTAGACTTAATAAACGTCGCTAGTTTGAAAGTAAATATTTACTCATCTTATTGATTATTTTTACTGAATCCTGTATCTGTTTCATTTCTATATATCGTGTGTACATACATTTATTGTTTCAAGTTCAAGTTTATATTAATAAAAACGCAAGAAAACGTATCAGCACTTTGTTACTTCATTGATTATTAAAGTGTTAGAACTATAATCAAGGCACCTCCGAACCCGCATATGTCACAAGTTATCATATCAAGATATTCAAGACAAATAAACATAATAAACACGTGACAATAGCCTAGAGGTTTTATTCTTAAAATGTGAATTATTTTTTTTTATTTAAATGTAGTTAGTTACTAATCAGAGTCTATATCTATTATATTAGACCTAGGAAAACAATGGGAAGACAATATAAAAGAATGGTCTGACCTGTCATTAAAAGAGTTCTAGGGAAAAGGACGTAGAGGAGTGGACAAAGACGTACAGTCATATAGATAATGTGCGGTGCCTCAACGATTCGCCAGACTAAGGGATAGTTCAAAGTGAAGTAGTGTATGATGAGCTAATAAAATCATCGAAAAGATAAAAATGACATCTAGATCTATATAGACAATTAGACTTAGATCTAGATCTTGATATATATCATATGTATTATAATGTTACTAATGTAAATCTAAATAGCCTGTCATATAAGCTATTATGCCTAAGATTTAAGATGGTTTCTTTTTAAAGAAGCTTTTTGGTTTAACGTTTTAACGAATAACGTGAACGACCCTAATTCCAGATGTCTAGACCAAGATTAGATCTAGACTCTAGACCAAGATGTAGATCTAGGACTAGTCTTTATATCTATATATGGAAAAGTCAAAACTCTCGTAGTCGTAGGCCTACTCTAGATCTAATTTGAAGTCCCTAGGTCTAGAACACGAGAAATAGGTCTAAATCTAGTTGAAGACTTTATTTTTATGTAATGATGTCAATAGATTTAATTTAGTCTTATATTTTATCTATTTTGTATATTTAATTTAGATATAGATCTAGTTAAAAGACCAGATCTAATCTATATTAGAATAGCTTCATTCGATGCCACAATTTGTTGATATTAGCAACGGATAAGGCCACTATGTGATGCGTTTCTATACATTTATTACAATTATAATTATTTATTAAATATCTTGAACCATTACTTTTTATGAACTGTAAATCCTCCTCTTTAATTTGTATCAATCACTTTTACAGAATACGTTTTTTAAAAAAATAGGTTTACTTTCGAAGACATGACCCCTTAGAAACAAAAAATACTTACATATTTGTTACACATTAACATTTCATTAACGTAGGGATATAATTTTTTTTTTATAATTCGGAATAACAGCAGGTAAAAAACTAATAAATCTCTAATGGTTAACATCTTATTGACCCATTTCATGCATTTTTCTCACAAATTATACGATGTAGATTTAATAAAAATCATTTTTCTATAACGACTCATGTGTTGCTAAGAAGCATATTTGCACATTATAGCAGACTACGCACACAGGCGAAATCGCTATTTTATGCGTCTTGTTCGGCTTAAAATGAGTAGCATGTCAACGCTTGTTTTTTAAATAAAATTTACACACTCTTAAAGAAAAATAGACGGGCTTTTCAATGGTGACATTAAGTAAACGATTACATGTCTTTATCGTAAAGAAATTCCATTTTGTTTTTTATTTTTTAAATGTCTTTATATAAAAACAATGTTAATCAATTAGTTATTGGTACCATCGTAAAGCTCGTTCATTTTTCTATAAAATACATATGTTCAAAAAAATTATTCATTTGTTGACGTACTCCCCATTTTACGAAAAAACAAACAAGGTATAAAACGATCACAGCCGCTAGCACGATTATTCGGCACGGTGATGTTACGCGTAAAGGATTATCACTCTTATTTTGTAACGTACAGGAAAAACGTTATACATATTATTAAAGGGCTTAAAATAACCTTTCTAATGGTACCATTTTAACTATAACCGGATATTTCTACTTAAAGATATGGCAGGGTGAAAAACGCCTAAATCTAAAAAAATGTTACGCAATTTTTTGAAAAGTGCGATTTTTGCTTCGGTTTTGGGTCCCTACTAGAATGCAGCAAAGTTTTGAAAGACGACAACGAATCTCTACCAGCCTTTGAATTAAACCTTTAACTGTTTCTTACCAAATGCATGTTTACAAGGCGTCATGTGAAAAGAAGCTTTGCAAAACTAAATATAACTAACAACGTTCTCTGATTAAAACATTAACTAACAACGTTCTCTCATTAAAACATCAACTAACAACGTTCTCTCATTAAAACATGAACTAACAACATTCTCTCATTAAAACTTCAACTAACAACCATCTCTTATTAAAACATCAACTAACAACGTTCTCTAATTAAAACATCAACTATCAACGTTCTCTCATTGAAACATTAAGTAATAACGTTCTCTCATTAAAACATCAATTAACAACGTTCTCTCATTAAAACATCAACTAATAAGGTTCTCTCATTAAAAAACATTAACTAACAATGTTATCTCATTAAAACTTCAACAAACAACGTTCTCTCATTAAAAATCAACTAATAACGTTCTCTCATTAAAACATCAACTAACAACGTTCTCTCGTTAAAACATCAACTAACAACGTTCTCTCATTAAAACATTAACTAACAACGTTCTCTCATTAAAACATCAACTAACAACGTTCTCTCATTTAAACATTAACTAATTACGTTCTCTCATTAAAACATCAACTAACAACGTTGTCTCATTAAAACATTAACTAACAACGTTCTCTCATTTAAACATTAACTAATTACGTTCTCTCATTAAAACATCAACTAACAACGTTCTCTCATTAAAACATTAATTAACAACTATTTTTTTGAAATCAAATCAAGCAATTCTGTCCTTTGAAAACGAAGTCGCAAGATATATTGAGTTTAAAGTTTTTTTAAATTAGTTTTCTTATTTGAAATCCTGAAAAGGAAATTTAAATATTTATTTTCCAAAGTTATTGTAAACTTATATATGTTAAAAAAATTCTTTAAAATTTTTTGTACCTATCTATATACTTTCCATTAAGTTGCATTTTTTATTAGTTGTCCTCATGAAACTACCACTATATGTGATATATGTGATTATAATATTCAAAAGTTTCCATTAAGAGCTGTTTAATGTTTACTTAGAGAAGCATGCTCAGTTGGTTTTTAATTTCTTTCTATTTAAAAAATCGTAGATGTTAATGTATGTAATGATAACGATAATATGTATGAGAAAAAAACCATAATCGATACTCATTTAAACTTTGTGTAGCAGAAATCAACGAACTGTATTATCGCGCAAAAATACAACAACTGAACAACGATCGTTTTTTATTTGAAGAATAAGTGGAACGCTGGGGGGTGACACCCTGATTTTACCGCACCGGGTGACACCCACCTTAGTGACGCCTCTGATTAGCCGTAATTGTGTAAATAGGTGAAAGATGCTTCTCGCGCCTCAAACTAATGAAGGTCAACAATTCACTAACATAGATTGAAACATTTGGTAATTCTCGCTATTGGGAGGGACTTATATAGGAAACAGAATTATTATGATATATGCCTACAGTAAGACTTTGCTACACGCAAGGGTCATAAAGTAATTCTGTACGTAGTACAAAATGAAAAAAAAAGTGCATAGACGAATTTATTTTTTAACACAAACTCTTAAATTTCACTTATTGTCCGCTTCCCTACCCAAACTTGGCCACGCGAAATCATTTCGAATAGGGCCCCACAATGCTTAAGTCCGGTATTTGTAAAATGTTTGTTTGCAAAAAGTTTTACATGTTTCGGATGTTCCTTCAGATTTAAAGATAGGAGTAGACTGTCCAGCGCGCAGCCATCCGTAGCGACTTGTTCTCCCCTCCCTCTTGTTTTCTCGTGGACTATCAGCAGAGTTATCTTTTCTTTACTCCTTACTACTCGTTTAAACTGTTGAGGGAAGAAGAGAATTATATATATATCATTGGCCTCCTTCAGTCGTGGAATGACTATAGTTCATCTCGCACACTTCCTCGTGTGGCTTTGGAGCCCTATTTTGGAGAGACACTCCAGTCCACAAATATCGCAGGTTAAGGTGGTCTTCGCTACAGTGGTAGAGGAGCTGGCCATTTTTCGCATTGTCCGCTTTTCTTCCAGAGCTGAAGCCAATGCTCTTTCGCTGTCCACAGCTTTATTTTTCGCTGTCTCTCTCTATCTGGAGCGGTCTAGAGCTATGTTTTCCCAATGTTCAGTATTGATGTTCACTGATTTGAGGTCTCGTTTTATTACATCTATATAACGGAGGTGGGGGCGACCAGGTTTTATTGAGCTAGTCGCCAGTTGTCCATAGAGGATGGTTTTCGGTATGCGATTGTCCTCCATCCGGCGAACATGTCCAAACCAGCGCAGGCGGCGTTTTCTGAGAGCTGTAAAGATGCTGGGAAGGATGCAAGGATCTCAGTATTGCACACTTTTTCTTTCCATGTGATTTTCAAGATCCTACGAAGACATCGCAAATGGAATGAGTTTAGTTTTCTCTCCTACTTTGCGTAGGTGGTCCATGATTCACTGCCATACAGTAGCGTACTCATAACGCATGCCTTGTAGACTTCCATTTTGGTCACTGTAGTGAGCTTCTGGTTTTCCCAAACTCTTGACCTTAGTCTAATGAAGGTTAAGGCAGCCTTCCCAAGGGGCGTAGCTAGGGGTTCGGGGGCCCGGGGGGGATTGACCTCTTTGGGGGCCCCTTGCATTTTCACATTATTAAGACTCTTTTAATGATTAATGCGTTGTTTATTAGCTAAATGATACACTAGTGACAAATCTCAATTCATATCGCTTCACTTAGTGCATTCTATGCAGCAAAGACATCTATAACGTCATCTACATCTATACTTTAAAGTATTTATGACTTCACTGACGTTAAAGCCATGATAAGCCTTTCTTGCGTCATTGTGCTCCTGTGATAGTTTTTGATGAACTTGAGCTTTGAGAATGACGCAATGAAAGTGGCCTGAGTTAGCGGTATTCGGAGGAGGTTGCAAGGTTTGAGCACACGTAATTACCATTTGAAGCCTGTTTCCGCAATATGTCTATTGTGGATTGTATTACTGGTTTGTTGATCAAAACTGCTGCACATCAATTACATCATTGAACACGCGATTTGCCATTTATTTCATCATACCAACAGGAAAATGTAACACAGTTTGTCATAAGCGTGTCATCATCCAACAGGTGTCTTGGTTCAAGAAGAAACCCGAAGATATCCATTGTTTTCCAGCCTTTGTAATCTTTCCTTCATCCCCATATGAAATATGTCCAGCACTTCTGTCGCAAAACTTTTGAATTGCAGTTCTATTGAGAGTCCTACATTAGAACTCAACTTCCTATAAAGTCTTTTCTTTCTTCTGGTTGGTTTGATTACAGGGAATCCATAGTATTCACTACCTTCTTTTGCTTCTTCGTTGGACTGGGTGATCAGCTTCATCCGTTTCTCATCATTTTGCAGAAAGCTTGAATGGGTTTCAATATATTTATTGTTTATGTTTTGTGCAAAAGCAAAAGGATTCAATACAAGAAAGAAATCTATATATTATTATGCTCGAGTATAGAAATACTCCGATTAGAATCACAGCTGCTGATGAGTAGAAGACTCAGGGACATCATTCTAACTGATCCCAAACTATTGAAACCATTGGTAACCGAAAATGCAGAGACATTACTAAACGAACGACAGATGAAAAGCAAAGTGAAATACAATGCAAAAGCAAGACTACCTAAAGATTACTCTGTCGGAGAGAAAGCGAGAGTTCGTCTAGGATAAACATGGCAGAAAGCAGTTGTCATAAAAAAAAACATTCCTCACCCAGATCTTACATCATAAACAAACGATGGGAAAACATACAGAAGAAATCAACGCTTTTTGAACAAGAGTTTCGGTGAAGATATCTCTGGGTACTATGATACCGACGAAGGCAACGAACAGTAAACTGTTAGAACAAACGAAACAGAGAGTTATAGACCAGCGTCTAGAGAACCTTTTGTGCCAATCAAGACAATCAGAAGTGGTCGAATTATTAAAGTTTCTAGTACATATCAGTCTTAAGAACTTTAAAAGGAAGGATGTGATAATAACTTCAAAAGTATGGATATCTGGGATATTTGGAAAAAAAAAAGTTTAACAATTCATTTACAGTTCCAAAAATGGTGACAATTGTTTGATCTATCTCAGCAGAATGAAAATCTGCCAGGTTGAGAAAGTGATTATCACAGTTCAGAAATATTGCTTTTGGATTTTTGCCTAACAGACGTATACGCAGGCCAGACAGACGGCCACTCAAAGACGATCACAAGCTGGAAGCCGGAAATGAATTCTGCTATCGGGGATCCACAATTGAAGATGAGATGAACTTCAATTTGACTTTGAGGATGAATTGTGGTGCTGTAGCAGATGGTCTCATAACATTTGTTTTCTTTGTGCTAATATTTAGGCCATATTCTTTACAGGCATGAGAGAAGCGGGACATTAGTAACTGAAGATCCTCTTGTGAGTGTGCCACAACCGCTGCGTCGTTCGCGAAGAGCATTTCTCTTATGAGGGTTGTTCTGATTTTAGCTTTGGCCCTCAGTGTAACAATATTTAGAAGTTTGCCATCGAATCTAGAATGAAGAAATATGCCTTTGGTGGATTTATCAAATGCGTGGTGGATTAGTATTGAAAAGAGTATTCCAAAAAAGGTTGAGCCCAGAACACATTCTTGTTTGACACCGCTGTTTATATTGAAACTTTCAGAGCAGGCGCCGTTGAACTGGACTGTAGGCTACCCATCATATTTTGTGGAAAAAAAAAATATATATATATATATTTTTTAGAGGTAAAAATATTTATTTTTATGGTCATCTATATAAATATTTCATATTCGGCCGGAGCTAAATATGACCGGATAGTAAAAATTGATATTCGGCAGGGTCCGGAGCAGGAGTCGGAGCCGAATACCTAAGTGTCTTGTAAATAGAGTGTGTTGCTGAACATTTTACGAAACTATTAAATGGCATACCTGTATTCGTTGGTGTTAGTTTTTTTCCTTTAATATACCTTATTGTTTTAAACTTTGTTACTGATTGATTTATTTAAGCTAAACAGTATTTATAAACAATCTGTATAGCATGAGTGTGTCTGTGTGTATGTACGATGCCATCAACTGTAAAGGATGCACATCTTTATTGTGCAAAGAACGTACGTAAGAAACATTAAATGCAAAGAACGTATAAAAGAAACTTCCTTAATTATTACTGATTTTATTCGTGGTTTCAGTAACTGTTACAAAAGGGAACGATAGTAAACCTTTGTGTGCCAGGTGTGTAAAAGTTGTCTTAGCCTGATACAAAGTGGCTAAGTAGCATCTTAAGTAAAAAGAAAATAATAACAAGGAGTAAATTGGCTGTCACAAATTTTAAAGAATATCGTTATCAAATCAAGACACTTAACTGCAAGTGTAACATTCAAGTTAACACGGTAAAAAAGTATTTAACTTAATATCTCTTCGCAGTGTAATATCCTTTGTTAGCACGTTGTGATTTTTCATTCTGACTTAAAAATAGTCAATGTCTATCAATAAATCGGGTGTCAAAGACCAAATAAATAAAATAAAGAGTAGGGGGTGTTTAGTTCTCCATTTAAAGATAGCCATAGTCGTGTCTTTTACGCTAATGTAGATTTTTTACTACAAAATAATTAGTTACTGGCTTAAGGGGCTATATAATCTCGCGGTATGTGTTCTGTGTAGCTAAAGGGTACTCGTTTAGGTGTGTGTGATCTTTAGTCCAGCTTATTATTTGAGACTTATAGTTTAAGTAACTCGGCACACTTGAAAAGGTGTGGCCTCTAGCCCAACCACGTGATTCAGATTTTTGTCAAAATAAGCAAACTCTTTGTCCGGATACTCTTTTAGATGTTTGGCTTGAAGTCCAGTTTACCCTCCAAGTAAGATTTACTACTAATTAAACAAACCTAGTTCCTTCAAGTGACCTCTATAGACGTCTAGAGAGTGCTTACGTCCATCTTATCTGACTTGTGGTCACCTGTCAATCAATGAACACAATGGGATGGGCTAAACAAATAAAAGGGGGGTGGGAGTTGTTCATGTATACCTCTGGAAATATACCTGGCTACCAGTGTAGAGGGGCTGAACTACAATATTTAATGTGTTCATTTTTTATTAAATAACAAAATTGTAACACGTTAGATTACAATAAAATGAAAATTAAATGCCATTAAAAACTATAAAAATTAAGCGTGTATAAATATAGAGGTAATGTAAAAAAGTGTTTTTGTGTTCATCTACATCAGTAAGATAGATACAGAAGATAATCGGGTATCTATGTTCACATATCTATTCGATATCTAAAGTGAATATCAAGAAACAAAATACAAACTTACATATATATGTAGAAATGAAATATCGATAGAAATAAAGTCCTAGAACACAATTCGTAATTTTAATGTTTAAAGGATATCAAGCAAAACTTATACAGGCGACATGATATGCCGAGGATGGGTGGAGTCCGCCTTTATAAGAAAAAAAAACAAACATTTTTTTCAAGGCTAAAAAATGACGCGCCCATTTGCAAGAAAGAGCGATTAAAAAATAAAATAAAGTGAAACACGGTTGTACTTCCAACGAATTTAGGAACTTTAGGCACCGGATATTTAGGCACCTCGTGTTTTCGGATATTTAGGTACCGGATATTTAGGCACCCGAAAATTTAGGCACCCGGATATTTAGGCACCGGATTATTAAGCACTTTTTGACAAGGCGGATAATTAGGCACTTTTTAATTAGCTATCTTAATTTTCAAAATAATTTTAAAATGTTAACGTACATTTTATCCTTAGGCTATATGCTATCGGTGACGTTATAAAAATAGCAACTATAGAGATTCTTACTAAAGAAAAGCTGGCAAAATGGGAAAAAAGGATAATCATGAGAATGTGTGGAAAAAATAATGACCTCAGAGTCTATATATAATATAGACATCACAGGATTCAGGGGAGGGGAGGTAGATACAATTCTCTGCTCATTGCTTCTCTCCATCACCAACCCGTAAGGTTGACTGGTGAGTTTTTTTTAAATTGATGATTATGCAATTTGTGTAAATATTTAGTTACTAATATAAATACTTTAAATTAAAAGTATTATAAAATATTTTTATTATGTCGAGAAGTGTTGGCGATACATATAATCGCCCTCTGCTTGTGGGAAAGGGAGTGGTCGTACCTTTAAAATTTGATGGGCAGGGGGGGGGGGCACATACTCCCACTTAAAGGAGTGGATTTTTCACAGGCAGATATCAATTTGGTCGTAAACGTTACGTAATGAATCTTAAGGCTACACGGGAGATCAAGGGTATGGAAATAAGATCGGCATAGTATAAATTGTTAAAATGGAAGTCTGGGGATTATATTTCATAGGCCTTCCAAAAACTTTGGTAGACACATTTCTGTTAAAACCATCAAAATTTTAATACCAGTAATGAAAATTATAATATAAGGGAAATGCAGATAGTTTAATTTTATTGAGCAGTGTTAAAAGTTAGGGAAACCAGTGTTGTTATTTTTTGTTTTAATAGTGTGTGTTTGCTCAATAATACATGTATAAGAATATTTTCTTTTTTTTTTTAATTCGAACACTATTTTTTCATTGTGAAGAGCAAACAATTGGTACCGAAATTAAAGGAGTTGAGAAATCATACCTTCGCAAAATCATAATAAATATGTTTGGTTTATGATAGAGAAGGCGATGTTGAATTGGAATATCAACATTTTCACCGCCCCATCCCTTCATTTTCGAGAAGTACGACATTTTAAAAAAAGAAGCAAATTAAGTTTAAAGGGGAAATGGTGATTTTATTTGTCTTAGGGGTTAATATTTATCTTAGCTATGACTAATGGTTTTGGTTTAAATACTGTAATAAAGTAACAAAATAATTTATTTTTATATGGAACTTATTGGGTCTAGTTTCCACTAATATATCGTAACATTTTTATGGGGGGGGGAGATTGCAATTTGTGTAAATATTTAGTTACTAATGTAAATACATTTAATTAAAAAGTATTTTAAATATTTTTATTATGTTGGGGTGCGTTGGCGAAAAAATATAATCGCAATCGCCTCCTGGGAAATGGAGTGGTCGTACTTTTAAATCGGATGGCAGGGGGGGGGGGAACACACTCCCACTTCAAAGATTACTCGCAGGTAGGTGTCATTTTGGTCGTAAAAGTTACGTAGTGAATCTTAAGGCTACACACTGGGGTCAAGGGTTGGAACAGCATAGTAGGTACAGTGGGTATCGGAATGAGGAGGAGGGCTTTGCTCGCGTTACTCATAGGAATTAAATGTGTTGATAACCTATTATAAAGTAGTATTCATTTTGTTTATAACTGCATTAATCTCTATTATCAACATCCCTCCATTAAGGTATCAATGGGTAGCTCCTTTATAAGATGTATTGTGTGAGTGTATAGGTGTGTTACCTCCTTCAATTTTTTTTGTGGCAATAAATGTTTACCTTTACCTACAGATATATATTCAATTGAAATGTAAATTAATGTAATATAATATTTATAACATATATATATATACGGTTGGACCTTGCAAAATGACTAGAAATTACGATAAAATATAAGGTTTTGTAAAAAAAAAGTTTGACCCAAGTGTGTAGCCTTAAGATTCATTACGTAAGGTTTACAACCAAATTGACATCTTCCTGCGAAAAATCCTCTCCTTTAAGTGGGAGTGTGTGCCTCCCACCCTTCCCATCCCATTTTATACGACCCCCCCCCCTATTTCCCGCGGGCTATTGCGATTATATTTATCGCTAAAACACCCCGACATAATAAAAAATATTTTATAATACTTTTTAATCTAAAGTATTTACATTAGTAACTAAATATTTACACAAATTGCATAATCATCAATTAAAAAAAACTCACCAGTCAACCTTACGGGTTGGTGATGGAGGGAAGCAATGAGCAGAGAATCGTATCTACCTCCCCTCCCCTGAATCCTGTGATGTCTATATTATATATAGACTCAGGAGTCATTATTTTTCCACACATTCTCATGATCAGGGGCGGACTGGGTATCAAAATCGGGCCGGGCATTACCATATAAACCGGCCTACAATTGGTATGTCATATATTTTCGATTTGGAGGGATTTTTACCTCACTCCGCAATGTACATATATATGTATAGATTAATGTGTGTGTATGTAATTAATCTTTATTACATTCTGATCTTTCATTCTTTGAAACGTTCTTTCTACCCTAGAAGATTCTCTTCCTATAATTAATGAAAAAACAGTACATACCGCCAAGGGACAGCTAGGGAATCCAGGGGAGCGCTGTGAGCTTCTCTAGCAGTGTCCGGGGTGAAGCCCGGGAACCAAGCATTAATTCCGTTAATTTAAACTTAAAAAAAAGAATATTCTGAGGTATCTACTGTGCAATTAGTCTGCTACTCTTCCGCTGAAAAAATTCAAAAACCAAATCTGCTATTCACTGGAGTCCAGCGACTGGTAGAAAATGGTAAAATGATTTAGTTTTTGTATTGGAGGGGAAAGGGAAACCACAAAACCCAATTAGGCTACGCTCATGAAATTTGTGACTGTAGTTAGCTTTAAGTTGGCTGTGCTAGGGCAGTAAGTAAAAGTTTCCCTTTCAGACAATGAGGTCTGAGACAACTGATGATTTGAACCCCTCCCCTCCCGGCTATAAAGTTTGATAACGCATCGAAAACAGGATGTGTGCATTCGAAGGGTTTGATAATGCATTTTATTTATACATGTATGTAGTCTGAAAACTACAAACAATGAAATAGCAGATTAATGAGTTTGAAGCTTTTTGGTATTACTTATAGACTACAGACGTTTCTTCATTAAAAAAAAAGATAATTACGTGCTACGCATGTCAAACTAGTCATACATGTTGATCTGTGACTTAAAGTATGCTAAATCATTGGTTTTCCTGGCTGACTCAGGCAAGACATTCCATTAAAAAATAGGAGAAAGCAGAACGTTTAAAGCGGTACTTATTTAATGTGAAAGGCTCTTGCTTCGTCCTAGTTCATTCTCAAAAACGCGATTTGTTTATGAATATAGATCTATCATGACCCATTGTTTAAAATATAAATATAAATCTCCTTTCATTAAATATCGGATGCGACAGCGCTATATAAATTATTGCAATTATTGTAATAATTTTCATCATTAATGACTTCAAAGTAAGCATAAATTTGCCATTAATCATAATAGTATAAAAATTGATTTAGATCTAGAGTTATTTTTTAATTAAATAATATTTTTTTGTAAGCCGTGAGTGTAGTAATTTTAGATCTATGTTACTAAAAACAAACAAAAAAAGAAACTAACTTTTTCTTTTCAAATGGCAGATTGAGCTGTGAATAAGTTGGATGGTTTGCAATTTCTCATCTGTATGTGTGTTAAAGTTAATCTCTATTAAGTATTGTTAAAGAGCTAATTGTCGCGCCTTTTTTTTCTCTTTTTCGTTAAATTTCAATGGAACAATCAAAAGACGGGGGAGGAAAGGAGCAAAAATAAATGGAGTATCATCATGCCGACCAGCAAAATGATTAGGCCAAACACAACCTCGAAGTCATCAAAGCAGTCCATGCCGCTCGTCCATAGCAGAAAGTAGGCCTACGGTCTAACGTTTTATAAATGATAATACGTACAGTGTATAGTGTATTTTTGTTTATTCTTGATGAATGTCAAACAGATTAATTGTAATAAAAATATTTTAACAAAAAAAAAAAAAACACGAAGAAAACGTGTTCGGGCCTTTGTGTCTTACTGCTGTCACTTTTTTTTTAAAGTTTTGTCTGCATTGAACTTTTTTTTTCTTTGGTCGCGACCAGACCGGCCTATTTGGTACCGGCCCACCGGGCATTTGCCCGTTTGCCCATATAGCCAGTCCGCCCCTGCTCATGATTGTCATTTTTTTTCCATTTTGTCAGCTTTTCTTAAGTCAGAATCGTTATAGTTGCTATTTTTTATAACGTCACCGATAGCCCATAGCCTAAGGATAAAATGTACGTTAACATTTTAAAATTATTTTCAAAATTAAGGTCGCTAATTAAAAAGTGCCTAAATATCCTGTGCCTAATTATCCGCCTAGTCAAAAAGTGCCTAATAATCCGGTGCCTAAATTTTCGGGTGCCTAATTATCCGGGTGCCTAAATTTCCGGGTGCCTAATTATCCGGGTGCCTAAATATCCGGTGCCTAAATATCCTGACACCACTTCCAACACACCTTGGCGTTACGGTCATAATTATTGTAATCACACTTCTAACTCTCCAAAGATTCCCCCTACTTGCACTACACGTGGCCTTTGATCATTACGATATAGTGCGGCTATAGCTAAGTACACACCCATATTAACCATATAATATAAGATTTCTCATTAAGAATACAAAGTGGAAGAGGAAACATTATAATGTCGAAAAACATTCTACATAATCATATTTATATATAAATATTTAACTGGTGAAGAAATGACCGGGGGATGAAGTGACCAGGGGATGAAATGACCAGTGGATGAAGTGACCGGGTATGAACATATATATATATATATATATATATATATATATATATATATTTATATATAGTAAAAAAGTAAAGTAAAGTTTCCCTTTCAGACCTAGTGGTCTATAGGGCAGATGATGTAAAGGTCATCTGATTCTGTGGCCTACGGTTAACGAGGGTGTCATGTGACCAGCACAACGACCAACCGCCTTTACTTTCCCCAATTAATGTCAGGTACCCATTAGAGCTGGGTGGACTCAAGGGCGCCCGAAAATCCCGAAATAAAAATCCCAGCCTTCACCAGGATTTAAACCCGGGACCTCCAGTACGGAAGCCAAGCGCTTTACCGCTCAGCCACCGCTGAGCCACCGCTCCAGTGGCGGACTAAAATGTGTGTAGGCCTATGCGTGAGACCCACTGATACAGGCTTAGGCGGCGAGTCACACAGGTCAACCAAAGACTGTCTATAGTGTGACCTGTGCTGTGCTCATGTGAGCCGAGAGCTTGGACGGACTAGGAGCAGTGTGTTAACAGAGTGTGTTGGACAGTTAGAGTGACAGTCGAGAGAATAGAAAGTAGAGTGGACTGATGTTACGAACAATCTTTGAAAATGTAGCTTATACGATCTGGAGAGACTTATGTTTGTTAGACAGTTCCATTGTGTTTAAGCATTTGTAGTTAGTGGAGCCAATTGTGTTTATTGGCTGTGGTGTTGTATTTGTTATTAAACCGCCACTGTGTTTTTGAAGCTCTTGTTAAGTTCTTGAGTTAGATGTGTTGTGTTTATGTTAAGCAGTGTTTGCAGAAGGCCTGATAAGAGAAAGTTCGTTACAATATATATATATATATATATATATATATATATATATATAAAATATATC
>JADKLZ010000104.1:5324378-5335196 GCA_021533235.1 Biomphalaria straminea
ACCTGCCACATCACCAGAAAATTCCTCAGTGGAAACTGATAAAGGGACTACAATGAATTTTGTTTCCCTTTAACGAAACTCGACCCTGGCTGCGCCAGAGAAAGAATGCTCGTTCTTTTATCATAATAATAATACTCCATTAATTTCGTGTCCCTGTAATTTCTTTCAAACACAATTAAATGGTGTTCGTATTAAAAGAACATGCAAATCAGATCGAAAAACAAACTTATTTATATGTCAGGCATCCCCTAACCTCACGGGATAAACAACCAAAAACAATTTTATTTTAAATGACTAACACTCTATTCATTTAACTTTGAATGACATCATCGCCCCCTTAGATTTCCTGCGCGTGTACACTAAACATAGTTTATTATTCTGCTTCTATTGAGAACAACAACGGTCAGATAAATAAACTAAATAGAGTCCAGATTTAGATATATTTATAATATATATAGTTTCTCTTTATTACATGGTGTTACTAATTATTATATGGAGATGCTAAATTTTATTTTCTTTTTTTTTATAATTAAGACTCCAAAATGTGTCTTAGTACGATTGTACATTTATTATATTTAAATTATTTCCCTTTTTCTTAAAAAATTTAAAATAGTTGTATGAATGCGAATGTACCTATTTTAACAACCCCACAGAAAGTAGAAAACGTATTGAAAATGAAAGATCGTGATAATTTCACGTTTAAAAGTTTTGCTACAACAGCTTTTTTTATTTGTTTTCTGAAATGGAACCGTTTCATCTTTTAAATTAAATTTACACATAGGTTTGTTTGTTGTTGTTTTTTTTCATAAAAGTACACCACTTTTTTAAATAAAAAGCTTTAGGATAGGTAAGTTTTTATAAAATGACACTGACATGTTCAACACAAACTTTTTTAGCGGCCCCAGAAAGGGGAAAAGACTCTATTAGTTTTGTGTGACCTGTCTGTCCGTCTGACCGCCTGTTCGTCCGTCCCGTTTAGATCTCAGAAACTAGAAGAGAAAATGAAAATAGGACATCATGATATTTTAGATCATTCAAAGTACTGATGTAACGGCTACTTTTATTTTCAAAAGTGAACCATTTAATTTTTAAATTATAAATGCAAGCAGATTTTGCAAAAAAAATACACCACTTTTAAATGAAAAACTTCAGGGGAAGTAAGTTTAATGAAAAAAAGGTAACAATAATAAAGCAAGCTTCATTCATAGATTCGCGCATTGATACAAAAAAAATTGAATCAATGGTCATAATGGTAAATGTGTCAATGGATCATTATAAAATGTATTTTTCATTAATTTAAAAAATCATTGAATAGAATACTGATTTAAATTTTATTTATAAAAAAGAATTTTGATACGAACTTCGTCTTAGGTCTTCTACCATTTTTAATTTACGTAAATGATTTACCAAATTGCATTAGAAAATGATTAGTTAAAGTACAAATGTCAGATTATCTGCAGACGATTGTAGAATATATAGAAAAATAAAAAACAACACAAGACACAGAAATTTTACAAAGAGAATTAGATTAGTTACAGAAATAGGAATCAAATTAGAGCATGTCTTTTCACCAAGAAAAATTACACATAGAAAAAGTAACAAAAAAAAAAAAACTAAAAAAATTATTCGTAGTAAACCAGTAACACATGCTAAATACATAGAATACCTAGGTGTAATAATAAATGAAAAACTGTCATGGAATCCCCATGTTGATGAAACAATAAAAAAATCAAACAAAGCATTAGGGTTTATTAGAAGAAATTTCTATAAATAAAAAAAGAACATAAAACTAAAATGTCATTTAATCTTGGTTAGGCAAATAATAGAATATGCATCCTCTGTTTGGCACCTCTCAACTCAAGAAAACATTAAGAAACTAGAACAGACACAAAAAAGAGCAGTGAGATTCATAACAAACGAATATTCATATTTGACTAGGGTAATTCCTTTAGTAAAATCACTAAATCTAGAAAGCCTTCAGGATAGAAGACTTAAAAGTAAAGTAGCAATCCTATACTATTAAGCGAGCAATATTTGTATATATATATATATATATATATATAAATATAAATAAATATATATATATATATATATATATATATATATAATATCAGGTGGCCGAGCCTTGCTCGGTTAAATAATTTATACTAAGAAAGGTTATATAATACTGCTACTCGTGCTACAGCCTATGGAAGGAAATGGCCTGCTTTTACACATCCCTCCATTCAGATATCTCCTGGGCCTTTCTTTACCACACCCTAACGGTAACCTAAAGTTGTTTTTTTTACTGAGGTTTATAGTTAAATCAAAAGTGGCTGCAGAATAGCAAACTCGTTGACCGCTAGCTAGATATCTTGTTCAGTGGATATATTTTGCCACATCCAGGGCAAGCATAACCATTGTCCTCCGGTGGTCGATTAAGATTTTCTTTTCGCGTCTGTGTCTGTCCTCGGCAGCAAATTTTCTGTTGGGCTCAAATATGTATCCTTGGCCTTTGTATAGAGGGAATTCTTTAAGTCCGACAGTTACTCTTGACAGAGCAGTATCCTGTATGAGAGAAGAATCTCAGACAAACGCATGCCAAAGGCGGTCTTTTTTTTTTTTTGGTGAGCTAATTAGAGTTAACTAAACCTTCAATTACGGTGCGCAAAATGTTGTGTCTATTCATTCATCGATTAAACTTGTTGCTTTAGTGAACGGCTGTAAGCCAGTGACGTAGGAGGTTTCAAGTTTTTTTCCTTCTCTTGCTGTGAGCCTAGTGACGTAAGCGGTGTCAAGTTTTTTTTCCCTTTGACATCGTGGGAAAAAAATTCATTCATAAATTCTCCATGTCATTCATAAAACCTTCAAACCAAAATAAATTTTTCCATAATGAGACATTTTTCAAACCGATATAACGGTCAAACTCGAGTTTTCCCGATGTGGCCAATTAGTTGAGAATTTTTTTCTCCCTAACATTTAGATAGGTTGAAATTTTAAAGAAAATCGTTAGAGCCGTTTTCGAAATAGAAGAAATATATATATATATATACAAGAATTGCTCGCTTAAGAGTATAGGATATATATATATATCTTCTATTTCGAAAACGGCTCTAACGATTTTCTTTAAAATTTCAACGTATCTGCATGTTAGTGAGAAAATAATTCTCACCTCATTGGCCACATCGGGAAAATTCGAGTTCGGCCGTTATTTCGATATGAAAATGTCTCAATGTTGTAAAATTAATTTTGGTTAGAATAATTTATGAATGAAAGTTTTCCATGACGTAAACAGGAAAACCGCTGCTTACGTCACTAGGCTTACCGTAGTACACTAAAATATTTCTTTGCAAACAAGAACGCGTTTAGAGATATGAATGAAGGGATGTGTAAAACTAAAAGCAGACCACGGGCTGTAGCACCACTGGAATGGATGGATGGCAAGCCAGTATGAACTTATTGTCCGACAGTCAGGCTGGGCAGGGCATTTATTTAACCGAGCAAGGCTCGGCCACCTGATATTTATACATAAAACACTGAACCATAATATTCAAATACAAAAACAAAATTTCATAAAATACTCAGAAAGACACAAAGAAAAAGGCACATTCCTTGTCTCATATGCTAGGACAAATTTGTACAAAAGTTCCTTCTTCCCTAGCGCTATTAGAGCATGGAATGGGTTGCCTGAGCTAGCCATGAAAACCAGTCATTGGTTAATATGCATGACTAAATGTACAACGCGTAAGACCTAATCATCTTCTTTTTTGAAGTAAAGTCTATAACATATATGATAATTATGATAAGTTAAAAATAACTAACTACTTTATTACACACATTTTTGACATAGGGCCTATCATCGTTGTAAGCAGGGGCGTAGCTAGGAATTTTTTATCATTTGAATTTAGATTTTTTTTTAATTTAAATTTTTATTTGCTGGGGGGAATCTCTTGTTGTAATCTGTAAGCTTACCATAAAGTGGGTCAAGAATTGGTCTGTGTTGCCAATTTATCTTCTTTTGTTAGAAGAATAAATCTTTTTAAGTGAACGATAAAGTTAATAATTATTATTTTTAAGAAATATAAGTGTACGCTAAATGAATATATGGAGATGCAGTGGCTGAGGGGTAAAGCACTTGGAACTGGAAGTCCAGTGTTCGAATCCTGGTGAAGACTCTAGGTCTCTAGGTGGACCTTTTCGGGGGCCGATTTTGAGTTTGTGTTTCACATAAACTGTCTTTGTAACCTTGTTCATTCAAAGAATGAAATTTTTTAAATCTAAAGTTAAAAAAAAAACAAACAAAAAAAACAAACAAACACTGAAACCTTTATTAAATTTTTTTTTTACATTTATTTACTAACCATGTTATGACTCCCGCGCGGTGTTGAGTAGTTGAACTAAGTCCAACTGAGGTAACACTGCCAGTAACACTGAACACAAACTGCTTCAATAACACCGGCGAAAAGCCCAAACAATCAAAGGATGCAGTCGACGCTAGTTTGAACTATACAAAACTTTAAATCTTCAAAAGGGAATACGTCCAATGTCTTCTGTCGCTAGCCATTAGATATTGCCTATTAATTTAACTGTTCTAATGAAAACGCCTTCTTTATATTATATCGTAGAGCCTTCTTTTTAAACTAACTTTGCTTCAGACTATTGGATCTCAGATCTGTAAGCATGTCAATCAAGTCAGACGACAGCGTGATCATCAGTTACCGTGCACTGCAAGTGGAGCGATGGATAGAAAGTTATGCAAAATATTCTTAACTGTAAATGTTATCTCACTAGTCGCTTATTCTAACTTTTCAACACTTGCAATTTTAGATGAATTAGATAAAACGCCCACACATTCACATCCTCTGCCGTATAGACCATAAGATCTGAAAGAGAAGCTTTACTTTTTTACTTTTGATCAAGACGATTACAAAATCCCACTATTACAAGGACGAATAGTACATTACAGAACCAAGGATAAAGTTACTATAGTCCTCCAAGGAGTCCTATTCTCGTCCGTAAGGCACTATCTTAAAATGTAAAAAATGTCAGTCGCTTTATTATGTTATCCATCAATAGAATCCATTGTTTAAGATATTCTGGTTTTAAGATACAAAATAATTTTTTTTGTCAACAATCTTCTTCGTGATCAGATAACAAAAATTGGTGTTGAAATGATTTAGAAAACATAAAATGTTACTAAAAGAGAGAAAATGGAGATGGATTGGTCACACACTTAGAAAGGATACCAGCAATAAGGCTAGGCAAGTCTTAGAGTAGAATCCCCAGAGAACTAGACGTAGAGGAAGACCAAAAAGAACATGGCGACGAAGTATACTAGTGGAAGCCGAGAGGACCGGAAAGAGCTGGGAAACCATAAAAAAAAACTAGCAAGAGACCGTGGAGAGTTGCGTGTTTTTGTCGAGGCCCTATGTTCCATGAGGAACCAAAGGGGACAATGATAATGATGGTGAAAACCTCCTCAAACTCTGTAGTCTATATCGCTTCTTGGCATTCCCTTGCATAAGTCTATTGTTGAATGAATGTTCTCGCCGATCAGCCCACAAAGTACAAAGTTTACGTTTTGTTATGTTTGTCCTATTTTGTAAGATTGTTATCCTCTAGGCATGCAGGTGGTAACTGCTTAAAGAGAAAGAGTTACTGAAGCTTAGAAATGCCGGGAAACGAATGGCGTTCGTGGCTCTGCCTCGGACTCCATTTTAGACCTTGGAGCGCTACTCCTAATCCCCAAGCTGACTAATGGGCGGTAAACACAAATTTGTGTGTTCGTTAAAAGGTTTAAGAAGCACTGGTACTGTGTCTTTAGAACATAATAAAGGAAACATGCCAGAAGATATATTAATATATAATCTGTTTCTAATAATATATATTTTAATTAACTCTCATATCTGTCTGGTCAAAATCTAATACGGGTTACTTCTTCCACTTCCCATTCTGGTTTAAAGTTAAAATGTCCACAGTTAACGGTTATTCATTGTCGATAACAATACAAATCAAGTTAAGAAAAAAAAAAACAACTTACCAATCAATTAATCGTTAACAATTTTTTTTGATTTATGTTGAAAATGTACTCAACTAAACAGAGATAACATTGCAATAATTATATTTAAATTACAAAACAAACAAACAATCATACGAATCTTTTTTATAAGAAATGTAAGGGTGAAATTTGTTGGTGGGGGTAGGGTAGGGGTTACAACCTTAGTTTACCGCACCGGGTGACACCGACCCTACATACGCCACTGCTCGCCTTTACCTTCAGATATTTTTTTTTACCCAATGTTTGATAGCTCTCTTAACATACCTTTCATCAACTCACTCTGTCTGTCTGTATGGCAAAAAGTGTGTACACGTTATTTCTCCTACACAATCATTTTGCATTTACCTAACAACACAATACAAAACATTAATTAATAAGTCAAGTAGCTATTGGTAATTAATATTTTATATGGTATCCTAAACAAGAGATTTATACTCTTCAACCGTGAGTGAACATTTTTTTTTATATATTTCAAAAACGATTATTCACCAAGATACCCCCATCTTCCCTCACGCTTTCACAAAGGGTCCTGACAATTGATAATTGATTAAAATAGCGCAATTAGAAAGCTACAATCTAAAAAAAAATTGGTTTAAAAATATATATATATATTCCTCTAAGTCTGAGGTCAAACAACAACATGCAAGCAAGCAACAACAAGCAAGCAAATAGGGAAGATCCCATGGCGTACGCACCACGGTGTGAATGGACCCAATCCGCACTATTTCATTCACAAAATAGCATAGACATAAACATAGACATAAATAAATATAGACTGGAAAAAGGAAGTAACTTTATGTACCTTGAAAAAATGTATATCCATTGTATTCGGATTTCCGAAATCTGACAAGTTGCATGATCATTAGTCTTAGAGATTAAACAAAACTACACTGCCTCCTCATTTACGCAGCATGGTGTGAAAGAAAAATGGTGTATCCAAAGCCGCACTATTTTCATTCTCAAATTAACATAGATAGCATAAATAAGTATAGACTGGAAAAAGGAAGTAATGGATTCAGTCCTTAGCTTTGAATTAGTGAAATTAGGGATTTTTTTAGCAGAATGTGCAAATAAGCTAAAATTAAAAAACAGTTTCAGAACAAAAAATGAACATTATGATTAATTGACATTACAGTCACGCTAAGAGATAAAAAAAACACACTAGTGAAAATATTGTAATACTTATATAGGTTATGGCTGAAATAGATATAAATACTTAAATTTTATACTGCTCATGCTGTATAGTAAAGCGCACTAATTTGCAAATCACAAATTTTCCCTTCATAAAACTCTCTTATTTTCCAGTCTATATTTATTTATGTCTATGGACATAAATAAATATAGACCGGAAAAAGGAAGTAACTTCCTGTAACTTGAAAACACATGTATATATATCTACTATTGAATTATGATTTCTAAATTATGAAAAAAAAATTGCATGATCCTCAGTCTTAGAGATTAAACACAATTTAAAGACATAGATTCTAGACATAAAATGAAGTACAATGCACAAATATTTGTTTCATAAAACTCTCTCTTATGAATTTGTGTAGTGAATGGAAGAGAGGTTAAAAAAGTGGAAGCCGGAAGAGATTATAGGCCTATTGTGTCGTAAGACTCTTGAAACTAATCTAGATCGACATTTAATAATTTCCGGAGATTTCCAGGACTTTTTCGTAGGCCTATATTTAATAACATTTCATGAGATTTCCAGGGGCTTCTGGTAAATCAAGTCCAAGAGGCCACGGGAAATCTGTTATATGCTATAAAATGGTTTAATTTAATAATTTATACACCTAAAAATTAGCCCGGGTCCATAGACATAAATAAATATAGACTGGAAAAAGGAATAGGTCCAATGAAAGTGCCGGACCCACTGCGGTCGCATATTTTGCAGTGCTTAAGGCCTGCCCTGGAAAATATCGGCGTATGCTATGCCGCCGGTCGTCAAGAGGCCGCGAAAAATCTGTTATATCTTATAACGAAAGGTAACTCATCTCTCTATTCCTAGATCTAGATCTAGATCTAAAACTTGAATTCAACTCTAAGAAGATTATAGAACTTCTCTTCGCAAGTATAGTTTTATGCTTTAGCACATGAACATACTTATTATAGTCTATTTAATCAAATTAACATTCAAATTTGTTTTTCTAAAGCATTGTTCAAATTTGTTGCATGAGTGCAGCTATATTCTTAATATCGCGAAAATAAGGTCAATTAGCCATTTTTTTTAGCTTCATTCATAGTATTTTTCATTCATGAATTCACACATTCACTTTACTTCAAGCAAATGGGAAGATCCCATGGCGCAGCATGATGTGCATGAGAAATAATATATCCAAAATCCGCACTATTTTCATTCACAAAATGATTTTTTTTTTTTTACTTTAAAACGATTTTAATGATGTCCGGAAATTTCCAGGACTTTTTCGACCGGCGGCATAGCATTTAATAACATTTCAGGAGATTTCCAAGGGGCTCCTGGTAAATCAAGAGGCCGCGGGAAATCTGTTATGTTTTATAAAATGGTTCAATTTAATAATTTATACACCTAAAATGTAGCACGGGTCCAAAGAAAGTGCGGGACCCACTGTGGTCGCATATGTTGCAGTGCCTAAGGCCTGCCCTGGAAAATAGCGGCGTATGCTATGCCGCAGGTCGACTAGTATTTCTAATTTCACATATTTATGATGACTATTTATTTATGAATTCAGTCGCAACAATAACAACAAGACTGGGCCAAACTATTTGGTTACAAGTAATTTTATGGTTTTCTTGTTATTTGCTGTAGATATTAACAAATTATATATATATATATATATATATATATATATATATATATACCAATTTAATAAATCGGGGCGTTAAGTCCAACGCTGTCCACCTATACCGACACCATAAATCAATAACGAAAGTTTTTATTTGGTGATTATATTTACGGCGATAAAGTGGCACTAAACAAAATGGTAGATGATTAAAAGGCTGGGGATTAAATGACCGGGATTTCGTTATGATGAACAGTGACCGTATGAGGTCATTAAAATGAAGGTTAGATAACTGTACTGCACAATGAAATGTTACAGATTATAAATTTTATAAAGTGTATAGTAAAATGTAGTAGAATAATACAATTTCTTTTTATTTTATTTGCAAACAGACTCAAAGGACACTAGTGGATATAATGTTTAAGAGATATCGGTAAGTGGACCATATTTATGCCAACTGATATAATGAACCCTATTACCTAATTTAAAATGGGGGGGGCGGAATATTCTAGTATAGAATTCACACAATTTGTATAGGAATTTATTTCTTATACTTATGTTAATAATATTTACTAATTGTTTATATTTCAACCTATTTTTTATTATTTCGCCCCCCCGTCTACTACGTTGGTCGATTTAGTGGGGTCGAGAGGGGGAGATGGCATCAATCCCGCCCCCCCCCCTTTAACTTTCGAGGAGGGGAGCGGTGCAATTTATTTGTAGAAATCACAGCTAGCTTACAGAATAAATTAAATATCTTATGTTTAAAACTTATTATTGATGTTTTAACAAATCTTAATATTATGTCGTTCCCCTGTTGAAGTGAGGTTGGGGGGGCGGTCCTATTTTTATGGGAAAATCATAGTTAGTGAACAAAATTACATGAATTAAAATATAATTTTATATTATGTCGCTCCCCTTCGGGTATCTTGGCCGATTCGGTGGGGCAAGGGGTGGCGATTGGATCTACTGCTCTCCCCACTCTAGCCCTCAGAGGGGGGGTGGTCCTATTTGTATGGAGAAGTCATAGTTTGTAAACAAAATTAGTTGAATGTCTATATAATATAAGCTACGTATTGTTATGTGAATTTTTATATTTTGTGTTATGTCTCACCACATCTAATCTCTAATTTTATTTTATAAAATGAAAAAGGGTTGTACCAGGTGGAAGCGGCAATACATGAAATCTCCTTCCGCCCATAGGACAAACTAATACTTTTTCTTTTTGTATTATAGTATTATCTGATATTTATCTAGTTAAATAAATGTGGGACTATAGCTCACAACTTACGCTTGAATCCTAAAAATACCAAAACAAAAATTAGAGTAGAATCTAATTGGTACACTTAATTTCTTCACCCACTTCAGAAAATTTATTGTTTAGAGCTTTGAGTTACAGTTCTGTAACAAAACAAAGTTACAAACATAAGATGAGCTGTAGATGTCAGAAGAATGCGTTTCTGTAGTGAAAAATGCCAGAGAACGCTTTTTTTTGGGCGTCGGGGCTTCGCACCGAACTCAGTTGATGAATAATGAGCTGCCTATGTCAGGGGAATGCATTTCTGTGGTGAAAAATGCAAGAAAACGCTTTTGGCTTCGACCCGAACCCCACTAGGTAGGCTTACAGCGCTCCCCCAGACCCCCAAGGTATCAAGAGAAAGGCCTCAACGTGACTTTTTTTTTTCGAGGTTGAGAAACATTGCTTTTTTATGTTCATATATATACGCACGTTTATGCATAGGGTTAGTGAATTTTTTAAAATTACAGAACGTGAAAATGTAATTGGATACCTAGATATGACCGAAACTGTCAAGAAAATTAATGACAATAATACAGTATGTGGTAGCCAGACAGGATGTGGTAGCAAGACAGTAGGTGGTAGCAAGACAGTATGTGGTAGCCAGACAGGATGTGGTAGCCAGACAGGATGTGGTAGCAAGACAGTAGGTGGTAGCAAGACAGTATATGGTAGCCAGACAGTATGTGGTGGCAAGACAGTATGTGGTAGCCAGACAG
>JADKLZ010000104.1:5345196-5410560 GCA_021533235.1 Biomphalaria straminea
CCATCTTGGGCGGTAGAGACGAGTGTATCTTATGAGTTCCTGAGACTCACCCCATCTTGGGCGGTAGAGACGAGTGTATCTTATGAGTTCCTGAGACTCACCCCATCTTGGGCGGTAGAGACGAGTGTATCTTATGAGTTCCTGAATTATTCTTGTGTCTTCGTTACTGGATAGCTTTAGTGTTGGCCTGTTATATATTCTTAATGGATTATGTGATCCCTTAGGGTGAACTTTATTTCATATTGTAAAGTTATTTTTAATATTGATTCGATTGTATTCGTATTTTGTAATAAGATTAGAAGATTAGAGAATTCGAAGAATCTGTTATTTGTCTTTCTATAAGGTCCCAGGCTTCAGGAGTGAGATCTCAGTTTTTCATCTCCATTTTTTTGTATCTAAGGTCTCAAGTTTTCGTCCAGGTTCTTCAGATTTCAAGTGATTACATTTAGTCTTTGTTTGACGTTGGGATTTTTTTTTTTTACTACTCTGAAGAATTGTCCTGGCTGGAAGTTACGTATGTTACTAGAACAGTTTACAGAGTCTTTGTCTTAGAATGAACTATTGTGAGAAATATTGTTGTGAACATTATTAACAATTTGAGTCCACAGTATCCCTTTGCTTAACATCCGGATTTTCGTTCATACAACATTTTTTTGAAGATTTTTAAGTGATTGTATTTATTTTTTCAAAGTGCGTGTTTTATTTTATATGTACCCTCAACCAGGGCCATCTAAACTTTGTAGATCTAAATATTTCTTTGATGAAGAAGTAAATAATTCACATGACAGTGATTTTGCTTTTCCTGATGGTGATATTTTTTTTTCTAAATCTAATTATATCGATTTAAATCTAGTAAATTAATTTATAATATTTATAGATTTAGGGCTAGGTCTAGTAATGATGAAGTTTAGCTGATGAAGCAGCCCCTCCCCCCCCCCCGCTAAAGTTCAATGTAGATCTAGAACTAATTTAGCTGTCTCTACATCATCTAGATCTAAATCTAAACAGATAGAGGTCTACTCTATATCTAGGCAATGAAACAGAACATATTTTTCTACCAATAAATGTGGGTGTCAATCTGGACTTTGTCTAATGAGCTTGACTTTTTCGTTAAAGTAGTGTTATGTTATGGGTTAGAGAGTATACTAGTTTCTGTGGCATTTTACGTCTCGAGAGACGATCTTTTCCCCTTGCAAGCTCTTGTGTGACTAAAGAGGCCGATCCTTGATACACGGCTGCGATCGCAGGTTGGGCATATATAGTTACCAGGCGCCGTTGCACTTTCACCCTACTTTCTGCTACTGTTGTGTATGGCATCTGCAATCAAAGACCCCTCCTTTATGCTAGTTTAGTTAGTTAAATATATTTTGTGAATAGTTTTGAGCGACGGTAAAAGTAGTGACGTAGAAAGACAGACTAATGACGTAGTAATCCCTTCCCTCCCCCTTTTATTTATTTTTATTTACATTAAACATTGTTATTTCTTTTTAATGAATGGATTATTTTATCAATTGTATACTACCTGTGTGTTCTGTTTCCAATCTGTAACGCACGCTGGTCTGTGCTGGCAATTAAAACCCCTAGATCTAACGTCTAGACAAAATTAATTTATAATTTATTGTTTTTAATTAAACAAACCTCCCAGAGCACCATAGCAATTAGTGGTCTTTCGCAACGGCGCGAGACAACTGGATATAAAAACGTATCATTAAACTTATTTAATGATTATCAATAAATGTTCAACTATTTACACATGCATAATACATAAAGCATTGATATACAAACTAACAAACTCTGAATTAAAAATTCATTACTTACTTTCCGTAAACAAAGTTAAGGGATGCCGTTTTTTTGTTGTCGCACATCCTGGAGGCCCAATACTTATCCTTATACCTTATATCATATAAAAAAATAATTTATCTAATGATATATATATATATATATATATTGTTACGACTTTGGAGTGGGCTGCTGGTCCATGTTGGTTAGTAGAGTAGGCGATATCCCGCTTCGACACCAGTTGTTACGACTTTGGAGAGAGCTAAAGAAATTAAGTTAACTCACCGATTATCAGGCCGCCGATATCTTTCTCAGATTGCAGAAGCACAATCCACCTATGATCAATCAATATCCCCGGTAAAAAGAAATAATGTAAAAGGTTAATTACGCTCAAACGCATAAACAAAAATCACCGTACTCCGCACGTAGAAAAAATGGTTAGTCAGAAGGGAACAGGGTCACAACAATATATATATATATATATATATATTGCTGTGACTTAACCAAAAGCCAGCTGAAGGAACTTCAACAACAGGAGTACCCGGTATATAAAAACACTAGATTAATAATAGAACAACATCAGGCTTATAACAAATGTTCAACTATATTACTCATTATTAACAACTTTTGAGATCCTAGATCTAATTTTCGACCACCCTCGTCTTCCATTTAGAGTGTCGCTGTCTTGTGTTTCATTATGTACAGTCTCACACCTAATGACAGTATGCAATGTACGGTTCTCAACACAGTTCATAGATAGCACAAAGGACGTTCCCTCGTGTCAAGACAGCCCAGACCTCAATAACTTTCAGATCACTGCAGTCGGATCTACAACAGTCCTTCTTCCTGTCTAAGCATGTCTTATACTTCTTGTGTACAGTAGTGCTTAGATACGCACCATTAGTGTGGCAAGGAAGCAGAGTTACAACATTGCATATATAATATTATATATATTATGCCTGATTTACTACTTTTATAACTGTAATACCTAAAGTATAATTTAGAAATGTGTATCTTTTGTAGGGAAGATATTCAGAGGTTTTCCACTACGGCGTCTTGCATAGTTAGAGTCGATTTTAATGATAACGAATTGAAACCCGACTTGTAAGTTACTTTTTTTTTTTACTGTTTATATTTTTCTTTATGACTAGGTCTCTTTCTCTCTTTTTTTTTCATTTTGAAGGGAATTCATAGCTGCACAAAATGTCTTATTCAGATATGCGACAAGCATAGTATAAAGATAAAGGCATATTTTTATTCCATATGCTAGGACAAATGTGTACAAATACTCTTTCTTCTCTATTGCTTTTAGAGCATGGAAAAGGTTGCCTTAGTCGGCCAAAAAATGATTTTTTTCAGAGTTGAGGACATTGATTAGGGTGACCGGTCACTTCATCCCCGGTCACTTCATCCCCTGGTCATTTCATCCCCTGGTCACTTCATCCCCCGGTCATTTCATCCCCTGGTCACTTCATCCCCCGGTTATTTCCTCCCCTGATAATTTTCATCACCTGATCCTTTCATCGAACAAATTGTAATTTTAAAAATCATGAAATGAGCAATATTTAATGTATTCATTTTTATTTAAATGACAAAATTGTAACACGTTAAATTAGAATAACATTTAAATTAAATGTCATTAAAAATATAAAAATTTAGAATGACTTGGGGACACGTTTAGTACGTTAACATCGTCTATTTGAAGTAACGTCTAAATTAAAGAAGATATTGTACTTTTTGTTTGAAAAAAATGAAAACAAAAACTATTGATAGTTTTTTTATTACAGTTTTTATGTCTTCCCTTGTAAAGTCTTTTTAAATTAAAATAAGGACATGCTTATTTTTTAAACATTAGTTTTTATGTTTACTGTTCCTACTATAAACGATCGCATGTTAAAACAAACAGTGTCTATTGTAATTAAAAATTCATAAAGAGTTAATACCTACCCGACTCGCATTTTTTATCAAACAACAAGCACACAGGAAAATCCGATGTAATCTCATCGCTCTACTGAATTAAAAAAAAAATCATTACACTATTTTTCGTTCATTATTTCTTCAGTGAAAATCAACAATATAGCTTCTATCATCATAATTAACAATTGTCTTAAAGCAAATCCTAAAGACAAAAAATGTAGATATCTTTCTCTCTTTCTATCCTATTCATCCCTCCATTCATTCAACCTTTCATCCATGTAGGCCTGTATATATATAGGCGAAGCGACTATCGATCATCTCATGGAAATGAGATGAATGCCTGGGCATTAGCTGTGGTCGGAAGGATGTCGCCCACACATCAGTTCCCACCGCTGATGTGTCCAAAGGAACGGCAGTGCCGATACAGTTTGGGGTCAGCGAGTCGCAGGTTATGTCAGAGTGTAGCACTGCGTGCTGCAAACTGCCTTAGTGTCACCAACTCATGATTCTTCCTCACTGTTGACTCCCGAAGCCTTTGCCTTAATTGCGTATAGCTGCAAGCGGTACGTGACGATTAGGCGCCGGCTTTTTGGCGCGAAGGTCTTTTTGACACCGACGTTTTGGCGATAGGGACGTTTTGGCGCGAAATACACTATTCACGTTTATTGTATTATTTCTTTAAAAGAATAATGTCTTGACACAAACACTCATGCAAAACATAGATATGAATAATTCTTTTTAAAGAATTATATTACAATAAACGTACGTAATGTGTTTCGCGCCAAAACGTCCTGCTTCGAGCTGTTAGGCAGCATAGGTTTGAATTCAGAATTTACCTTCTCCTATTAGGTAGCATTTTATAGGTAGTGGAGTGCTTACATCCATCACCACTTCCGGCAATGACAACCTTGCGGAACCATATCATATGTGTGTGGGTGTGTGTGTGTATATGCATATATATATATATATATATATATATATATATATATATATATATATATTCATTTATTTATATCCTTTCAGGTATGAAATAAAAAACTCCTTTTCATACCAATGGGGTTTTTGTTCCACCTTGACGCTTAAGACTGTTCTTCAACCTTTGTTTCCTGTAGAGGAGAATAGTAAGCTTATTTTTAGATATACTTTACATATCATTATAGAAATTGACATGCTAATATATATATATATATATATATATATATATATTGAATATTTTTTTAATCTCAAAATTCAAAATTTAGGTTATTAATATTTAAAAACAAAATTAGACAGAAAGTCTATGTGAAGACACAAACTCAAAATCGGCCCCCGAAGTGGTCCACCCAGACAGTTAAAAAGACAGGTTTCAATATTTTCAGAAATAATATCAGAATTTAATACTATCAAAGACAAATGACAGTAAAGAATGGAGAAAGAAAGTTGATGGATCTTGTATGTTGCCCCAACGGTGCACAGACAAAAGGTTAGGTGAAAGTGAATGTGAAATGGCCTAACTAATATCATATACCCGGTAATGAATGTATAATTGCTCTAAACGTTTAAAAAGGGATAATCTCTTATGCCTCAAGAAAAAAACAACTTTTTTTCCTTTAACGTCATATGGAATGAATTCTTTAAATGAAATGTCCGTAAGAACTCGGTCTAACTAGGCCGTGTGACGTAAAGGATTTTTTTTTCATTCATATGGAATGAATTCCTTAAATGAAATGTTAATACGAACTCGGTGCACTAATGTTTATTAAACCTCGTAAACGTTCCGTATAGAAGAAAGCACATTTTCGCCTAACTAGGCCGTGTGAGGTAGGCGAGATAATTTTTTTCTAATCTAGATATGTTTCCACTAGATCTTGTTTTTTCTTACACTAAATTACGTTTTTAACACTAGATCTATATTTCTTTTTCACAATAAATTTAATTTTATATTCTGTTTGAAATCATTGTAGATTCTAGAACTAGAATTACTAGGTCTAGTTAAGAATTATATACACTAGATCAAGATCTAAAATTTCAATTTCTAGATTTAAATCGGGACTTTAAGTTAAGTGTATATTTTGATTTCCATGTCTAAATCTTTATTGCAAGGTTATAATAAACTAAAACTAATCTTCTATTTTCAAATTTAATGTTGCATTCATTCTATTGATTATCTAGCCTTTTTTATTATTTTTTGTAAATCTTATTAAAATTACATCCAAATTATTCAAAATTTAGATTTTAGAACAAAAATATCTATCTATCTATCTATCTATCTATCTATCTATCTATCTATCTATATATATATATATATATATATATATATATATATATGTAATGGGTTTGGTTCCACAGAAATAAAAAATGATCAAGACAACATGTAGGCCGTTTTCAAGTTCTTTATTATGTACACTAAAGACCTGCCAAAGGCAAAAATAAAAATAAAATGACAATGAAATACATATTCATATTAAGTATGGATAAAAACCTAACATAATCAATAGACCTAAATGGTTAGACAAAGTTGTACACACAACATTTAAATCCAAATACTAGATCTAACAAAAAGAAAATCTTCTAGTGTAAAACAATAATCTCTTATAACAAAATAAGAGAAATGGTGTGGTGGAATAAGTCCGCAAATCGGATTGATTAAACTTTCCGATGGGGATATGGCCTGCGACTCCTAGGGGTTAATTAAGTCTTAGAACCACAACGTGGTAAATATTATATGATTACTATGGTCGTTATAGGCACATTGACAGGCACAAGCAAGAACCAAGGCGTAATCAACAATAGAACAAGTATTTATTATGGAATAAAAAAGTAAGAGATACAACTATGTGTAAAAGGGTGAATGTACCAAATAACCTAAAGTCATATGATAAGTTCTAGGATAAAATCATCACTGGGATGTTTGCTCATGTAAATGGAGTATGGTTTGCTGGCTCGGCTGTTTCTCACTTATCTGTATGTGAATTCGGGATGAGTTGAGTCTCAGGTGTACTGATTGTCAGTCAGTTGACGTCCTGCAAGCGGGCAGGCGCTGAGGTGATGAAGAGGAAGATGCCACGCGGTGGACTTATCCCTCTGGTAGTTGCAGACTGGATTAATGCTTCAGCCTCGAATGCCTTCATTTCTGGTCTAGGGTGATGGATGGTTCACCCTCGACTGAAATGTGTGGAGAGTTGCTGGGTTGTGTCGTCAGACAGCAAAACACGCCAACCCTGGTATAGGAGGTTGTGAGAAGAGATGTGAGAGGAGCCTAAATTACTAAACCATACAGCATGATAGGCGAGGGGCGCCTCCTTGGTAGGAGCGTCTCCCTCAGACTAGCTAAGATAAAAGATATCTTGCTTGGTCTAATGACATGTGTTATGAAAACATATAATATAATAATACTAGTCGACCGGCGGCATATCATACGCCGCTATTTTCCAAGGCAGGCCTTAGGCACTGCAACATATGTGACCACAGTGGGTATCGCACTTTCTTTGGACCCGTGCTTATTTTTAGGTGTATAAATTATTAAATTGAACCATTTTATAAAACATAACAGATTTCCCGCGGCCTCTTGATTGACCAGGAGCCCCCTGGAAATCTCCTGAAATGTTATTAAATGCTATGCCGCCGGTCGAAAAAGTCCTGGAAATTTCCGGACATTATTAAAGTCTTTTTAAAGTAAAAAAAAAATGCTATGCTATTTTGTGAATGAAAATAGTGCGGATTTGGATATATTATTTCCCATTCACAACTTGTGGCGCCATGGGATCTTCCCAATTGCTTGATATAAGTAAAGCGAATGCTTGAATTCATGAATGAAAAATACTATGAATGGAGTAAAAAAAAATGGCTAATTGACCTTAATTTACGCGATATTAAGAATATAGCTGCACTCATGTAACAATGGTTTAGAAAAACAAATTTGAATGTTAATTTGATTAAATGGACTATAATTAGTAGGCTATGTTCATGTTCAAAATCATAAAACTATATTTGCGAAGAGTAGTTCTATAATCTTCTTAGAGTTGAATTCAAGTTTTACTATTTAGATCTAGATCTAGATCTAGGAATAGAGAGATGAGTTACCTTTCGTAATCATGTCTAATGAACGAATTTGCGTAATTAAAGTACTTTCTACAGTGAAACCTGAAAGTATACTCTATCTGTGTATTGTTGTTCTAGTTTCAATAGTCTAACGACACAATAATCTGGAAATACTTTTAATAATATGACAATAATCTGAGAAGAAGAGAATTATGTAAACACCACTTTCATTCACAAAATAGTGCGCATTGGGATGCACCAACTTCTATTCACACCGCGTGCGTGCGCCATGGGATCTTCCCCTTACTTATTTATCTCTTGAACCTTTGAACTTTGAGGAGAAGAGAATTATATAAACCACATTCATTCACAAAATAGCGTTGCGCCGCATGCTATGCTATTTTGTGAATGAAATAGTGCGGTGCGGATTGGGTCCATTCACACCGTGGTGCGTACGCCATGGGATCTTCCCTATTTACTCGTTGTTGTTGTTGTTGTCTGACCTAATTCTTTGAGGATTATATATATAGATAGTGATACAAAATGCACATATAAGTGTACAGGTGGGGACATGACTGAGGAGGGAAACGGGAGGAATATTTTACAGGGTTGTGGCCCCTGCTGTGACCTCATAGGTCTTGGGTAAACAATCCAGTGGACGCTAGTGATCCAAGCGCCACGTGGAGCATGGGGGGGGGGTAGGATGGGGTGCATGTGTGAAATGATTCGAAGTAGGCGCTCGAGACTGGTACCTGGGCCTAATGGCGTATGTTATCATTCCAGTGGGTATATAGAAGATAATCATGATTATGTGCATAGATATGCGCGTATACGTAGGCATGCATGCAATGAAATAATCTAGACGTATAAAGTCCAGATAGATATAAACATGAATAAGTAATCGAATAAGTAAGTGGACAAATGAAGGGTGGATGTCCACTGTTAAAAGTATAGTTAACATCAATCAATAAAAAGAGAAATACTCATATAAATTCACGCATGCAACATTGCGAAGAGAGTAAGAGAAAATCATATTTACAGGAATTTACACAAGAAATGTTAGGAAATAGACAAATTCTAACGTAGTAATGATACGTGGACAAAATGTCACAGGCGAAGACACACTAAGTTTTATTGATAAAGTTATTTTGACTCACCCTATGACTCTGGCGCAATCTGAAACATTAAACAAACTAATGGAAAAGTAACTTACTTACTTACTTAGGTCCTCCCGCGCCGTTCGGCGCATTGGGCGGCAAGCTGTCTCCATAATGATCTGTCATTGGCAATGTCTGAAGCCTCCTCCCATCTGGTGTCCACTGTTTTGAGGTCCTCCATGAAGGTATGACGCCAAGTTATACGAGGACGTCCCTGTTTGCGTTTTCCTCGTATTGGCCTCCATGTCATCGCAATTCTTGGTATGCGTAGTTCATTTTGTCGTAGAACATGTCCCGCAAACCTCATGCGACGTTCTGTCACAACCTCACTGAGTGTTCGACTCCCAGTTCGGCATAGGATTTCCTTGTTTGAGACCCGATCTGTGTAACTGACTCTCAGAATCCGTCTCAGCCATTTTTGTTGAGCCACATTTAGTATCTTCTCAATTTTGACAGATGACTTCCATGTCTCACATGCATATGTTGCAGTTGGAATGACAATTGTGTTGAGAAGGTGTATTTTTGTCTCGAGTCCAATGGCTTGGCTTGTCCAAATAGGCTGCAGCCTTTGGAAAATGCTCCCTGCCTTTCCTATTCGGCACACTACATCATGGTATGCATCCCCATCATTTGTTATGATGCTGCCAAGGTAAGTGAACTTGTCCAACTCTTCAAGCGTTGACTCGCCAAGTCTGACAGGGGCACCCTTTGCCTTATATCCCACTCGCAAAATTTTTGTCTTATCCAAGTTTATGCGGAGGCCAATTTTGGGTGCCTCTCTATCTAGGCTCTCCGTCATTTCTTGTATACTTTTATTTGTCGCCCCGAGTAGTGCAACGTCATCGGCGAAGTCCAAGTCCGTCATTCGGTTTTGTTCACACCATGGAATACCAAAGGCAGTCTGGTTCATTGCTTTCCTCATTATGTAGTCGATGGCTAGGAGGAAAAGGAAGGGAGATAAGATGCACCCCTGTCTCACACCTGTCTCGATGCTAAAAAACTCTGTGGTTCCTCCTTCTGTTTTAATGCAGCAACTAGACTGACTGTATAGGTGTCGTAGGATCTGGACAAGTAATCCATCAAAAAATAAATCCATTGCTGTAGTTGTTTGTTCTACGTAAAACAAACATACTTTGCTTATAGAGGTTTGCTTTTTCCTAACAAAAAAAAAAAGATAACACTGAGGCCAACATAGAATAAATCTGTACACTACTTCTTAAAACACACTGGTTGTAGAAATACATGCTGGCCTCTAACAATAACAATAGTCTAACAATATGGACGAAAACCGGAGTAACGCTATTCTATGAACATTACAATCTAATATAAGAAAATAAAACTAATTACCTGCAGCCATACATAAGCACATGGTGTAGAACCAGGCACAACTAGGGAGTGGAGATGACCCACTATGGCAAGAGCGCCGGCCGAATCGTCCAGTATCCACGTTGGCCTGCCTTGCTATGTGAAAACACCAGGCGCCATCAAGGGGGGGGAAGGTCACGTGGCTATCGGCTAGCCGGTCTAGCCTGAACAAAATACCCACTCCATTACATATATATATATATTCTGATTTAGTACTCTTAATATATATCTATATATATTTTAAGAGTACTAAAATAGAAGTTTAGCTTATGTCTATCCACATCCCTACAGATCAATGCTAAAAGATTATTTAAAATCGCTCGTTTTACATATTGTACATATCAGGTAGATGCCATGCCGAAATGTGTATATCTCTTTATCAATAATAGGCTATTAGTGTGAAACCAGTTTGTTATTAAATTAAGTGCAATGCCCTGTCGTGCGGTTAGCATGCTGACTTGATTATCTCGACGCTCCTGGTTATGTGTTTTTTTTAACATGTTTGGAATGTTCCTTCAGAGTTGAGAGTAGTTTACTTCCTAGTGCACACCTCTTACAGGAGGGAGATGGGAGCAGGCAGGGTTTGAAGTTTGACCAGGGACCATCGATAAATTGGAACTACAGTCTAACGCACAAACATCACGACCGGCAGGTTCATACCCTGCTCTCTGTCATCCTCCGTCGTCCAGCGAAAAGTTAATTATTTTCAACATTTTTACAACCGCAAAAGAATCCTTGAAACACTATTACTTTTGACCGTCATATCACGTCTTGACTATTTCTTGCGAATAGGCGAATCCGACAGGGATCCGACTCCGACGGAGGTCGCCTCTGAGTTTCTGTGACAACACAAACTCTCTTTGTTATTATCTTGTTAAAAAAAGAATTTAGGTCAATTTTAATATTTCAATATTCATATTATTTTTTTATTTCTTGAAACTGCTTCCTTATAGAATTATTTCGTTGTTTCCAAAACACATTCAGTGACTATATTGACAGTGATACGCAAATTAAGACCCGCAGATAATTAATGTCTACTATGTATATATATATTTTTCAGGCATTGATTTTTATGTCTCACTGGATCTACCCACTATTTCCGATAAAATAATTACAGGAGTTCTCTTCGGTACAAATGTGAACGGGTTTGAACAAAACTTTATGAATAGAAGGTTTTTATCTATTAATAAACTCAATATCATTGAGTTGAAAAAAGTAAGTATTTGTATTTTAGCGTACCGAGACATGACTTTAAACTGCGCTCCTCTTTCCTTAGAACTTTTGGAGCTCAAAAGTGCCCTACTTCTTTTCTATCATTTTGTCTGCCTCCTCTTACTCTCAGTCTGCCTTTATTACCAATCACTGTCTCCTTATCTTTCAAATTTCCCTATATCTTAGACCAGTTCGTTTGCCGTGGACTGCGAATGGTAAGGTGCTATAAAGAGATCCTGGTATTTGAGTAGGTGTCTATCCGAGGATAAACTACCACAATACAGTACTTTGGCTCTAAGTTCCTCTGGATCTGAAGCCCAGATGGTCCGCTCTGTGTCAACATGCTTGCCACTCTGTTCTACCACCATAGGTTATCGACCTTTACAGTGGCTGGAGGGTCAATAATATAGCAGCTGTATCGGACACCAGTACGATGCAGCAACTGACTGAGTATAGCACCATTTTATCCCTGGCGGACCCATTCTAGACATCCAAATGGCCCGTCCCCTTGTTGGAATCGACGGCGGATGGAGAGCCCAGATACCAAATTAGTACACACACACAAAACTACTTGTCCCAGAGTTGTGTCTGGACAGGAGGCAAAAGAGAAGGACACAAGAATATGTACTGGTGGTCAGGTGCACAGAAGAGGGGAAAAGCCTGACAAAGGTCAGACCTTTTTTACTTTACAAGAGACTTTAAGTCATTAGTGGGAGAGCCCAAAAGCGTTTCTAAGCGTTTCTAAGCTTCACAAGTAGAAGTTGATAGTAAGATACACTCTGATGGACTTCTACGATCTCTATGTGGAAAAGATGCCACACAAGTCTGAACGCCAGATGAGGTGTAATTAGTTCTAGAGACTTGCTAGAATTTTCCAAGAAGAAATTAGTGGAGATAATTTAAGGAGTCACCTATACCCGGCTCATTACCCGGCGCAGGGATGTTGAGGAGGTCTTCGGAACGGAACTAGGACACCGCCAGAGTATCCAAAGTTTCCTCACGGATCGAACGGTTCAGACACGTGTTGGTAAGCACATGTCGAAGAAACTTCCACTTGAACAAGGGGTGCCGCAGGGATCGGCACTCAGCTGCACGCTTTTCCTAGTCTATATCAACGACTTGCCGGCCCTTCTGCCTTGTCAGAAACTTCTGTTTGCGGATGATATTGTGTTATGGGAGTCGGGCAGAGATCGCCAGCAGCTCATTGGCACTCTGCAGCAGGCATTAACAACTTTATCCTGCTACGCCAGAATGTGGAGCCTGAGGTAAACCACTCGAAGTCGGTTTACTCTTGGTTTACGCTGGGACGTGATATTTTGAAGGAGCCTGTTGAGTTACGGATGGATGGCAAGATTCTGGAATGGGACAAAAAGCCCAAGTACCTAGGGGTCATTCTCGATCAGAAACTGACTATGTGCGATCATATCCAACAAGTAAAAGAGACAGCCTCCGAGAGGTTGAATCTAGTGAAGAAACTAGCTGGAACGAAGTGGGGCGCAAGAGCTGACGTGTTGAGAGGACTGTACATGGGTGCAGTTCGCTCTCACTTGGACTACAGTCTTCCTGTTCAGGTCTGGGCTTCGCAAACGACGCTTGCAAGTTTGGACTCTGTTCAGAACCAAGCCATAAGACTAATCTGTGGAACGTTTAGGACAACGCCAATTGCTGCTGGTGAAATCATGACAAACATCCCACCGTTGAAACTGCGCAGAGAGCGAGCCGTTGTACTAGCTCACGAGAGATATGCACGGCTGGAAGAGGGATGCCCTCTCAGAAGTCTGGTCGACAACTGGGAGGGTAAGAGGCGACTCAAAAACCGACCCTGTTTCATGCATGTGGCGCAGGGACTGGTCAGAGAGGCGAATCTGCCGGTGGAGCGGGTTGCTCTATCCCCGTCCGGTGCCTTCTTTCCGATGGAGGCTCTCGGCACGATCACGATTCGGAAGAGTCTGATAGACACTACAGTAACCAAACAGGACAACCCAACACGGCTACTACAAGCAGCCAGGGAGACTATAGCATCATATCCAGCCGGAGTGACCACTATCTACACAGACGGTTCTGTGCGGATGCTCGAGGGAACTATGAAAGCGGGGTACGGTGATGTAGTTCGACTCGCTGGCAATCCCGAAAGATACGAGCTCATGGGCCCTTGTCCAGGGAGAAGCAGCCTCGAAGCTGAACTGGAGGGGATATTCCAGGCACTTGTCTGGGTGGAACGGAAGGTGCTAGAGGGAACTGCGTTACCGAGTGATGTAGTTCTCTTCACGGACTCGGTGTCCGCTCTTGAGGTCCAAGAGAGACTTGACGACGGTGTCAGAAGGGTTTGGGACGTACTCACGGTCGGAGAGCGTCTCCAGCGATTCGGTGTGAATGTCACTCTGCAATGGGTGCCCGCCCATTGCGGGTTGGTCTGCCACGAGCTGACGGACCACCTCGCGAAAACCGCGGTTGTGAACGAGCAGGAGGATGATGAATCGTGCACTTATGTTAGTGCGCGGGCCCTCGCCGACAAGAAATTGTTGGCAAGTTGGTATCATAGCTGGGACTCTTCGGATAAGGGACGTGAGCTTCACAGAGCAATGAATAGACCAGACAGAAAGGATGCATGGTGGCGTTTGAGTCGAGCAGAGCAAGCGATTCTTGCTCAGTTCCGCACAGGGCACTGTCCGATTGGCGCGTACTTCGGACGGTGGAGGGAGAACTACGATTAAGGGTCACAAGCGGGAACACCTGCAGACTTTTGTCTGTTCAAGTTAAAGATTTTCTAGACCTCAAGGCATGTATAAATTAATTCATTTTCTTTGAAAAGTATAACAGCCAAACTATAGTTTTTCTGTTGTGGCCTTTTAGCTAGTTTCTCTTTTCGCAAATATATACATCAAGTGTCAAATTGGTCGGAAAATCATTAGAATCCTTCGGAGAATCGCGTACGCCTAGGTTCCAGATTTTTATAAAATAGTACTGTCATTAGCTGTGTAAAATAAAGACGATAATTTGTTACACTGATAAAATGGCATTGTCGTTAATTGTGGGTCATAGATCTTCTGCTCTATAGATCGCAAGGTTTAAAAGTGGTAATATATTTTCTTTTTATTCAAACTGTAACATTAATATAATTATCATTAGTTTCAATTTCAAAGAAGTTTAGGAATGTAAGAAAATCAGCGGAATTTATTCTAACTAATTTTCAAGTTTATTTCATAAGTGTACATTTAGATTTATTCTAGTTTCTATGTGTACATTTAGAATTCTTGTAGTTTATAATTAAGATAACTATTAATTTTGTTTTATCAGGAAGTGTTTATGTCTGAGGGCGATTGTATCGAAAATATTCACTACGATTTTCACGGAAAAAGATATGAAAAAAAGGTAAGCCTTTTGTGTCATATTTTCGTAAAAAAAAAAATTACCCTTCTTGTTTTATTTAAAAAAAAATTAGGTGGCCGAACCTCGATCGGTTAAATAATTTACTAAGAAAGGTTATATACCCGAAGTTATTTTGGAAATATTTTGTAATTACGAAAATGAACGATAATAATAATAATAATAATAATAATTATGGCTTTTATATAGCGCTACTTTTATGCTTATAGCATGCTCAGAGCGCTTTGGTCCAATCTCATTTGTGGACCAGTGGGGGGGAGGGGGTATCTAGGAGTTGGTTTCCCGTGCTGCCTTTGGGCGCTCAGTAAACACAACTCTGCCCGAATCCCCGATAGGATAAAGACAGAGGCTTAGCTAGAAATTCGGGGGCCCGGGGGGATCGAACTCTTTGGGACCCCTTGCATTTTAACATTCGACATATGACATGATATAATATACGCAAAAAATATATAAGCCCAAGATTAAATTGGTTCAGTACCGGTATATAAGTAAACTTAACCAAAAAAATCATTAAGAGTCTTTTAATGAATAATACTGTTTGTCATTAGCTAAATAATGCACATATGACAAATCTCATTTCATATCGCTTCACGTCGTGCAGCAAAGACATCTATAACATCATCTACATCGATGCATTATAGTATTTGTGACTTGTAATTAAAGCCATGATAAGCCTTTCTTGCGTCATTGTGCTCCTGGGATAGTTTTTGATGAACTTGAGCTTTGAGAATGACGCAATGGAAGTGGCCTGAGTTAGCGGTATTCGGAGGACATTGCAAGGTTTGAATACCATATGAAGTTTGTTTTCCCAATATGTCTATAGTGGATTGTATTACTGGTTTGTTGATGAAAACTTCTCGTACATCAATGACATCATTGAACAAGCGATTTGCCATTTATTTCATCATACAAACAGGAAAAAGTAGCACAGTTTGTCATAAGCGTGTCATCATCCAACAGGTGTCTTGGTTCAAGAAGAAACCCAAAGGTGTCCATTTTTTTTCAAGCCTTTGTAATCTGTCCTTCATCCCCATTTGAAATCTGTACATCACTTCTGTCGCAAAACTTTTGAATTGCAGTTCTATTGATAGTCCTACATTAGAACTCAACTTCCCATAAAGTCTTTTCTTTCTTCTGGTTGTTTTGATTTACAGGAAATCCATAGTATTCACTACATTCTTTTCCTTTTTCGTTGGATTGGGTGATAAGCTTCGTCTGTTTCTCATCATTTTGCAGAAAGCATGAAAGGGTTTCAATTTATTTATTGTTTATGTTTTGTGCGAAAGCAAAAGAATTCAGGTTACAGAAAAGTGGGTAGGATCCATATCTTGCTATGCTCGAGTATAGAAATACTCCGTTAAGCATCACAACTGCTGATGTGTAGAAGACTCAGGGACGTCATTCCAACTGATCCCAAACTATTGAAACCATCTGTAACTTAAAAGGCAAATACATTACTCAACGAACGACAGATGAAAAGCAAAGTGAAATACGATGCAAAAGCAAGACTACCTAAAGATTACTCTCTCGGTGACAAAGTGAGAGTTCGTCTAGGACAAAAATGGCAAAAAAGCAGTTTGTCATAAAAAAACATTCCTCACCCAGGTCTTACATCATAAGATCTCTCTGGGTACAATGATACCAATGAAGGCAACGAACAATAAACTGTTAGAACAAACGAAACAGACAGTCATAGATCAACGTCTAGAGAACCTGTTGTGCCAGTCAAGACAACCAGAAGTGGTCGAATTGCTAAAGTTCCTAGTAGATATCAGTCTTAAGAACTTTAAAAGGAAGGATGTGATAACAAATTAATAAAAAAAGGATCTCTGGGGTTAATTTGGAAAAAAAAGTTGAACAAATTCATGTACAGTTCCAAAAAGGTGACAATTGTTGGATCTATCTCAGCAGAATGAAAAGCTGCCAGGTTGAGAGAGTGATTATCACAGTTTAGAAATATTGCTTTTGGATGTATGCCTAACAGACGTTTCCACAGGCCAGAAAGACAGCAACTCACTATGGCTGCGTTATCATAGGTTTAACCAATGCGTCACGCTGTTTTGTACCTCCACCCTGGTCAACCTGAATGATGGACAATGCTAGCATTATTAAGAATAACTATTGGATCTGCTATATGGAATTCGCTGTATATCATACAGTTTTATTTGTGGCCATTAGCGACTTTAGGGGAGGCAAGTGGGGCAGCCGCCCCAGGACCCGCGCTTTAGGGGGATCGGAGATTTTAATGTCACAACCTTGACCACCACACATTTTCCTAATAAAATCCGATTGGATGTCAATATGCTATGGCCATGGGAGTAATTTTTTAACTTTTTTAAGTTGAAAGAATTTTCTTTATGTTGAACAATTACAATATAGTATATATAGCACATAGCGTGGCCAACAATGGCTACGCAATGTTCTATGTTTTGTAACAAAAATAAGGAAGGCCCACAGTGTTAAGGCGGACATACTGTCTTGTTATTGTTACAGCGTTAGAGGCGGATTAGCCGGTTAGCGTGATGTGGTACACAATATATAGTTTATCCTTACGGCTCATGGCCCCGCACTGCTAAGGACGCCCATGTTCGTGGCAACTAAGAGAGTAATATTCTTAGTTTTTGCTGCAAGCACATGTTTCATCTCATTTGAAAGGAAAATAACCAATCTATTAAAGATTTTCATTTTAAAGTGTAAAACTAACTTAAACTTTTCTCTGTCGGAAAAATTTTTTGGAAAATGTCAACAAAATCAACGTACAGATAGACCTAGATCTAGATTTTGTCTTTGTTATAAATTTAATCCATAAATTTTGAAAAAAAAAAGACACCTGTTGACACTATTTGCCAATCAAATTTATAAATTTATGTATTTAAAAACAAATTTCGGACACCCGTTTGGGGGAACCCACCTAAGTGGGGGCCTGGGTTATTTTCAAAAGCTCCCCCTCATTCCTTAGATACGCCACTGGATAAAGACTACAAATCTGAAGAGTTACTTTACTGCTCTGTTCTAAATGTAATTGTACATGGCGATTACGTCTCTTAAGTCTAGACAAATCACAGTTAAAGTTTTACAATCCTTTTTTGAGTAAAGCTATTGTAGGTCTACTATTATTGGCTTGGAAAAAAGTATTTGCGGTGTAACTTCTCAGATGGTTACGTTCAGACATTGAATTATGAAATTATTATATTCATTATGGCTTTAGTACGAAACATCAAGTGACGTAAATCTCTACGTTATAGACATAATGTAAAACAGGCACTTTTGACAAACTAAAATGGCGCACTTTTTCCTAATAGACTTAAATCATTTCATTAGTTTTCTAAAGAAACCTTTCCGTGTGGCATCTCTGTGGCAACACAATATGTTCGTCACCCATACGGGATACGTGCCCTGCCCGGCCTGACTGTCGGACTATAAGAAGTTAATACCGGCTTTTGCCTTCCATCCATCCCAGTGGTGCTACTGGTGCTACACCCCATCAGGGGCGTAGCTAGGGGTTAGGGGGCCCGGGGGGACCGACCTCTTTGGGGGCCCCTTGTATTTTGACTTTCGATATATGACATGATATAATGTACGCAAAAAATATATATGACCAAGATCAAATTGATTCAGTATATCAGTAAATTTGACCAAAACAATTAATCATTAAGACTCTTTTAATGAATAATACCGTTGTTTATTAGCAAAATAATGCACAAGTGATAAATCTCGATTCATATCGCTTCATGTGGTGCATTCTGTTCAGCAAGGACATCTATAACATCATCTACTTCAGGGGTGGGCAACCTTTTTCAACCGTTGGCCGCATTTATACAATTTGCGGATTGGGCGGGCCGCATATATATCATATGAATGGCAAAGTGAATTTGGTGGTTCCGAAAAAAATAGAAAAATACAAAATAAAGTGAAGAAGCTAAAATTATATAATTTATTAAAGACCTAGTGTACTTCGAACAATAACATTGAGTACAAGTTTCACTATTCCTTCTCTATAATTACTCAGTGCATGTTCCCTAACAATTAGGTACCTTGGCAGCTGCTTACATTACCTAAGCCTAAGGACAGCCCTGTGAATCATTTTAACTCTTTTTTGTGTGTTTCCTCTTAATTCGCTCGAATTTAATGTAGCTTTGTATAAAGTTTGCAGTTACTAAATTATGGTTGGGATATTTATTTTGTTTTTACTAAAAAGGTTTTTCTCAGTCAAAGCTCCATCAGTTGTTACCCTTGCCATCATTACAAGCCAACCCAACTCTTTCAACACATTTCTTCATAGCATTGAATAAATAAATACTGGCCTGGGCTTATACGTTTTACTGAATTTATGGAAATACTGCTTTTAAATATAATCTTCGTTTTCTTTAAACTTTTTAGAAGGAAGTTTAGAGACAATGTTTCTTTAGCCTCATTATTCTAAGTGATAAGAATCAAAAGTTTCAATCATTTCTCTATAGATTTACCATTATTTATTTTTAATGTACTTGCATTTTTAATATGTGTAATGTGTGGGCACACTTGATTTATTTAGGTTTTCGCGGGCCGCATAAAACACTTCGGCGGGCCGCATGTGGCCTGCGGGCCGTAATTTGCTCACCCCTGATCTACATCGATACTTTCTAGTATTTGTGACTTCACTGACATTAAAGCCATGATAAGCCTTTCTTGCGTCATTGTGCTCCTGGGATAGTTTTTTTTTAGAATGACGCAATGGTAGTGGCCTGATTTAGTGGTACGGTATTCAGAGGATGTTGCAAAGGTTTGAACCTTTTTGGTGATTGTATTACTAGTTTGTTGGTGAAAAGTGCTCGTGCATCAGTGACATTATTGAAAAAGCGATTTGCCATTTATTTCACTAATAAAAAATATGCTATGATTGTGAAATTTTCTCTGACGAAAAGACGTACATTTGTTGTTGTTTTTATTCATTTTCCCAACTTTGCAATTCACTCTTTTATCACTCTATAACAACGATTTTTTTTTATTTAGAAAAGCCTTTTTCCATTTGATTGTGGATAGATGAATAGAGGGGTAAAAAACTCGAGTGTGAAGTTAATTCTGAAATTACAGAATTACAGAAGCCAAACCCGAATAATGGACAATTCTAGCATTGTTAAGAATAACTATTGGATCTGTTATACTCGTTGCTGTAAATTTTGCTTCAAGGTTAATTAGCGTAGCCTTAAAATACTCGCCATTTAAATCTATTATTAGTAAATGTAACAAGATACCTGGAATTCCCTGTATACAGGGGCGGACTTAGCAGCGCGACGGGCCCAGGACCCTAGTCTTGTGCGGGGCCCCGAGCCGTAAGGATAGACTATATATAAACCGTACCACATCACGCTAACGGGCTATTCCGTCTTACGGCTGTCATTGGCCTCCAACAATGACAATTCTGTATGTCCGCTTTTAACACTGTGGGCCTTATTTTTATTACAAAACAGAATATTACTTAGGTACTGTTTGCCTACTGTTGTATATACTTCTTTGTTATTGTTCTGCATAAAAGATTTTCTTTGAAGTTTAAAAAGTTTAAAAGAAAAATACTCCCATGGCCTCAAGATGTCTATGCACAGAAGCATATAAAACACTTAGGCGAAAATAATCAATACATAGAGGTTATGTTTGTATTCAAACATCGACGTCTAATCGGATTTTATTAGGAAAATGTGTAGTGATCATGTTTGTTACAATAAAATCTCCGATCGCGGGGCCCCCACAGGCGCTCCACTTGCCACCTCTAAGGCCTCTACTGCTGTATATCATACAGTTTTATTCGTGGCAACAAAGAGAGTAATATTCTTTGTTTTTGCTACAAGAACATGTTTGATCTCTTTAATCGGCAACAAATCTATTAAAGATTTGTATTTCAAAATGTAAAACTGACTTTAAAAAAACAACTTTGATCTCTGTGGGAAAAAAATATTTTAAAATGTCAACAAAGTCAACGTACTGATAGATCTAGATCTAGATTTAGTATTTGATATAAGTATAATCCATAAATGTTGAAAAAAAAACACCCGTTGACACTATTTGTCAATCAAATATATTAATTTATGTATTTTGAAACACCCATTTGGGGCCCCCCCTAGGCGGGGGCCCGGGGGGATTTCAAAAACCTCCCCCCCCTCCCCCCCTACGCTACGCCACTGCACCCCATGGAAGGATATGGCCGGCTTTTACACATCCCTCCATTCAGATCTCTCCTGGGCCTTTCGTCACCACAAACTCGTTGACCTCTAGCTAGATATCATGTTCAGTGTGAGTATGTAAGTAGTAGAGAAGCAGTGTTATCATCATTTCCTTTGTTTTAGTAAGGGACATTAGATACTGAAGCATAAACAAATGGTAATAATTAACCAGCAAAATAATAATTATAATATGGCTTGACTTCGAATCCGAAGATCAATGAGGAATGCAGTATTTCCTGTGGCTAAGCAGCCCCAGATGTGACGTACATAATTGTCATATCCAGGCATGGGCGCCCGCAGGGGGGTGCAAGGGGGTGCACTTACACCCCCCTGGACTCTGAGTAGCCATTCTAGCCATTTTTACGCACCATCAAATAAATTAATTTCTAACTAGCAACTGAACTAGTAGTGCTTCCACTGGTTAATGTAGTAGTAGAAATAAGTAGATAAACCTAGGCGTATGGAATGGATGGCCAACCATGTATGTGCGCGCCTCTGAATTCCTAGTAACCACATTTTAGCCATTTTTTTAAAATAATGAAATACATCTTCCAGATCTGTTTTTTTTATTACGTAGATGTAAATTCAGTCAGAATCCAGGGGGGTGCAAGTGCACTATCATGTAAACCCCCCACCCCCTACGAATGCCAGTGCATTATTAATGCAAGATTTTAATAAATTAATATTCAGGAAACTTTAGTATTCTAAATCTAAATCTAAAAGCCTAGCATTAGAATATTATAAAGTGTAGTAATTTAAAAAGTAGTGCTTCCACTGAAAAACAGTTGTAAAGATATGCTATTATTGTAACTAGAATAGGCAAATCTGTAGTTTATATCCGACCATGTACGATTTATTCTAGGCGTGCAATTCTTTGCTCTATAAAGGGTGTCACATATTCTATAGCATGTTAGTCGTGACGATTTGTTTATATTTGAACTTGAATGTCACAAGTTCGACTTTCGCAAAACATTCTGTGTTGTGATTTAACAGAAGGCATGGGATCCGCTGGTCGTCCACTGCCGAGATATACTGATGTATGCAAACGCGACATAAAGGTCTTCAAAATCGACACCAACAGTTAGGAAAAAGTGGCACTGGATAGATCCACATGAAGAGCGAGCATTTAAGGAAGGTCCTGGACTGCAGATGCCAGACACAATAGTAGTAGAAAGAAGGTTGAAAGTACAAAGGAGTGGCCTCTTTAGTCACACAAGAAGATGCGAAGGGAAAAAATCGTCTTGAGACGTACAATGCTACAATTATTTGTTTATATTTAGCTAAGGTCTAGAAATTTTTTTTGCCAATTATCTTTCGATGTGATAAATGCTATATAGTTGCGGTCGGTGACAGCGCTCGATAAAACAGCGGGTTAAACAAGTGCACCAGTTTACAATAGAAGAGATACAAGAAAGTTCTTCACATGTCATCATTCGAGTCAAAACGTTGATTTCGATCAACAGAGCACTGGCAGCAGCAAGAGCCCCAAAACTACAAGCTGCAGCATCAGGAATTAACTGCATTTGCTGGGCATTTTAGTGATGAAAAAGCAGATATCTCAGGCACTGAGCAGATGTCTTTGAATGTTCGGTTTGTTGATTGCGATTGTATTCGACTTCTTCCGTATCAGTCCCTAGAAATAACGTTGGTGCTAAACTTACCTCTTTGTCTGAGACACAATGAACTGAAAAATACGAATCTATTCAAGCTTAAAGTCTCAACTTAAAGATATTTGACTGTTTAGTGGATCTTAAAATAACGACTGCAAGTGAACCAGATAAACTGCACATGTTTAGTAAATGTCTCCTCCTCTTGTGTTTCTGATTTGTCTTTTCATTGTCCCCTTTTTCGTTCTCATTGTTATGTTGGAGGGTTCAGATGACTAGATCAATATATGAGATGAACTGCGAAGTGGTTTCCAAATAAGGCAGCTCTCCATATAGTTTTCTTTCTATTAGGGTGTTTCGGGGCCAGTGTCTTATACGGGTCTCTTGATAAAGAGCGCAGTCTTGGAGGACGTGGTCGACAATCTCTGATGACACTCCACATGGGTAGATTTCACTGGTTCCAATTTTCCGGTACATGTGTTGTCGCATTCTGTTGTGTCCAGTCCTAAGTCGAAAGATAAGACGTTGATCTTATCGGGATAGCTTATAGTAAGCATCATCTTTCTGTGATTTGGATGTAAGCTCGTCCATTTCTCATTTATTTTATTTACAATTAATTTCTTCTGGATAGAGTGCAGAGTTTATTTGTGAGTTAGTTTTCCCAATCTTGGCGAGTGTGTCAGCCTTCTCATTTCCTTCTAGTTGTATATGAGCTGGTACCCATTGAATAACATTTTTTTTTTGCTGTTGTTGTTGAGCTTTGTAAGCGCTGTCCTGAGATTTTTACTATAAGATAAATCAGAGTTTTGCAAGCTTCGGAGGGTTGTCTTCACATCGGTTAGTAAAACAATCTGACTGTGTGGAGAACTTCGATGATTAGCTAGCATGGTAGCAGCTAGTGTTAGGGCTTCCCTTTCTGCTCTGTGGCTGTCAGAGAGCTCTCCAGTTGCAATGGATTTTTCTAGTTTTTCTCCATCTGGCCATTCGATGAGAATTCCAGCTCCTCCATTTGTGGTAGCTTAATGGGATGATCCATCGGTGTAAACTTTGATCCACTGATTGCTAGGATAATTGGTTTGAAGAAAACAGTTCATTATTTCCTTGAGCTCTGTTGGTCTGTAGTCTTTTAAGTTTTCAATATGTTTTCAATATGGTCCCTTATAGTAGGAAGAGGGCTTTCGTCCCATGGTGGAGATTCATTATGGTGTATCGCGGATTCCAGAGTTATTTATCATTGTCGTCAATTATTCATCTGTTCTTGAACCAGTTTCTATGGTGTTACAGTCTTTCCAACTTAACTTAGTGGTCGTTAAACAGCAGCTCAGCAGTAACATTAATGACATAATCAAAAACCATCTTGACCATCCAGAGGAACACGTCAGAAATGTCATCTTGAGGAAGGAGAGATTACTGGCAGAAAAACATGATATTGGAAATTGAGTTGTTACCACAGAGAAAAAAGAACACGTTTGGATTTTGGGAGTTATTACGTAATACGGCTTTACATTACATATTTTAATTCTTAAGTTTCTTCATTACTTCTCGGGGGGGGGGTCGGCCGAGTGGGGGGGGGTGATCGCCCCAAACGCCTCCCCCCCCTGGATCCGCCAGTGCTTGCACCCCCCTGGAAAAAATCCTGCGGGCGCCCATGCATCCAGGGCAAGCATAACCATTGTCCTCCGGTGGTCGATAAAGATTTTCTTTTCGCGTCTTCGTGTGTCCTTGACAGCGGATTTTCTTTTGGTCTCAAATGTGTATCCGCGGCCTATGTATAGAGAGAATTCTTAAAGTTTGACAGTTACGCTTGACAGGGCACTATTCTGTATGGGAAACCAATCTCAGACGAACGTATGCCAAAGGTAGTCTTTTTGGTGAGCTAAAATGTGGTCGACGTAACACCGCAACGCTTTAAAGACCAGTTCAGGCGCTAACTACCTTAGCTGACATAGAAGAGAGCACATGGTTGCATGCGGTCTCAGAACAAGACAGCTGGAGGTCACCAGCAAAATAGAAACAAAAAAAGGCATGTACACCTCTTTACGCAATTAGAGTGTAAACAATTTATTAAGCACTTAGAACATATCTGCACATTTCATTTCATTTCTTCTCTTTCATAGTTCCAAATTAAATTAATCTACAATATGATGGTGCGCAAATGTTTAATTAGGTCAATTAATTCTTTAAAACATTTTCTTGTTTGCAAAGAAATATTTTAGTTTACTGCTGCAAACCTATCGTACGTCCATGATGGTTATTAAGCTCGCGCTAATTTAATGTGTAAATTATTAAATAAAACCATTATAACTTTTAATAGGGTTCCCGTGGTTTCCTTGTTTTCAAGGAGCTCCAGGAAATCTGCTGAAACTTATACAAATGTCCTTAAAATAGACAAAATTGTAATGCAAAGACGAATTTATTTTCTAACACAAATTCTTAATTTTTACTTATTATCCTTATGTGCAATCCACTTCACATAGGGTACCGCAAATGTTAGGGTCGACCCTGGATATCATGTTCAGTGTGTGCAAAGTAAGGCGTAGATAAATTGAAGAATATAACAAAGTAAAAGTTACTCACGGGTTTACGCAATTTAAGTGTAAACAATGGACCCTTATTCACCAATCGCCACTTAATAATATTGATAAAACAATGAAAAAAAAAGTATCATTAGACAGCCTTTATAGAAGAAATAGAGAATCCGATGGCTTATACATCAACAAATTTAATTTCATTATTTTTCTTCCATAGTTTCAAAATAGATCAATCCACAATAAGATGGTGTACAAATGTTTAATTAGGCCAATGGATTAGTAGTTCTTGTTTGCGAAGTGTACTGCCTTGAGCCTAGTGACGTAAGCGGTGTCAAGTTTTTAACCTTTGACGTCATGGAACAAATTTCAGTCATAAAACCTTCTAGCCAAAATAAATTTTCGATAATAAGACATTTTTCAAACCAATATAACGGTCGACCTCGAGTTTTCCCGATGTGACCAATAAATTGAGAATTTATACGTTGAAATTTTAAAGAAAATCTTTTCGAAATTATATCTATATATATCTTATCTATAAAGTACAAAGTAAGGTGTATGTATGTATGCATGTAAGTATGTATGTATGTCCCCGTATAGCAATCAAAACGGTTACACCGATCTTGATAAAACTTTGCAGAAAGGTTCCTTTGGTACTAACTTAGACCTAAATGTATGCATTGTAGCCCTAAAACAAACTTAAAACCCTAAAAAAAAAATAATAACGTTGACCAACTCTATTACAGCTATAGGCCTAGTATTTATAGATCTAGGCTTTGTTTACAATGTTGACATGTGAAAAGATAAAAAAGATTTAAATCTAGATCTAATTTTAAGAAATACACTTTGAACTTATAGATTTTTACTTTGACGCATGACAATAAAAAAATATAGTCTAATCCTATACTCTTAAGAGAGCAATTTTTGTATATATATATATTTATTTATATATATATATATATATATATATATATAAATTTTATTTCGAAAACGGCTCTAACGATTTTATTTAAAATTTCAAGGTATGTGCGTATTAGTGAGAAAAAAATTCTCAACTCATTGGCCACATCGGGAAAACTCGAGTTTGACCGTTATATCGGTTTGAAAAATGTCTCATTATCGAAAAATTTATTTTGGTTTGAAGGTTTTATGAATGAAATGGAGAACTTATGAATGAAAGTTTTCCATGACGTAAACGGGAAAAACGCTGCTATCGTCACTAGGCTTACCATAGTACAATGCAAACAAGAACGAGTCAATAGACCTAACTAAACACTTGCGCACCATCTTATTGAAGATTGATTTATTAAAGAACTATGGAAGGAAAGTAATAAAATAAAATGTACCGATGTATGATTAGTTATTGCCTTTTAAGAACTTAATAAATTGTTTACACCTAAAATTGCGTAGGTCGGTGTAGATACCGTTTACTTTGTTATTTTTTTTGCTCGTAATCTCCAGATGTCTCATTCTGAGGCCGCATGCAACCAGGTGCTCTCTTCTATGTCAATTGTCAGCTAAGGCCAGTTGGCGCCTAAGCTGGTCTTTTAAGCATTTCGGTGTTACGCCGACCACTTTATTAGCTCACCAAAAAAAAAAAAGACCGCCTTTGCCATGAGTTTGTCTGAGATTCGTCTCTCATACAGGATACTGCTCTGTCAAGCGTAACCGTCGGACTTAAAGAATTCCCTCTATACAAAGGCCCAACAGAAAATTTGCTGCCGAGGACAGACGCAGACGCGAAAAGAAAATCTTAATCGACCACCGGAGGACAATGGTTATGCTTGCCCTGGATGTGGCAAAATATGTAGGTCACATCTGGGGCTGCGTAGCCACCTGGAAATACTGCATTTCTCATTAATCTTCGGATTTGATGTCAAGCCTTAATATAATTATTATTTTGCTGGTAAAATTATGACCATGTATTCATGCTTCAGTGTCTAATGTCCCATACCAAAACAAAGGAAATGGTGATTACACAGCTGCTCTACTCCTTACTTGCTCACACTGAACAAGATATCTAGCTAGCGGTCAACGAGTTTGCGTACGCTGCAGCCACTTTTGATTTAACTATAAACCTCAGTAAAAAAAATGGGGTTACCGTTAGGGCGTGGTGATGAAAGCCCAGGAGATTTCTGAATGGAGGGATGTGTAAAAGCAGGCCATATCCTTCCATGGGCTGTAGCACCAGTAGCAGTAGTATATAACCTTTCTTAGTATAAATTATTTAACCGAGCAAGGCTCGGCCACCTGATATTCTATACTCTTAAGCGAGCAATTCTTGTATATATATTTCTTCTATTTCGAAAACGGCTCTAACGATTTTCTTTAAAATTTCAACGTATCTAAATGTTAGTGAGAAAAAAATGTTCAGCTCATTGGCCACATCGGGAAAACTCGAGTTCGACCGTTATTTCGATACATAAAATGTCTCGTTGTAAAATTAATATTGGCTTCAATATATTTACGAATGAAAGTTATGAATGAAAGTTCTCCATGACGTAAACGGGAAAAACGCTGCTTACGTCACTAGGCTTACCGTAGAACTCTAAAATATTTCTTTGCAAATTTAGAGATATGAATGAAGGGATGTGTAAAACTAAAAGCAGACCATTAATTTTGGTTAGAATAATTTATGAATGAATGTTTTCCATGACGTAAACGGAAAAAACGCTGCTTACGTCACTAGGCTTACCATAGAACACTAAAATATTTCTTTCCAAACAAGAACGCATTTAGAGATATGAATGAAGGGATGTGTAAAACTGAAAGCAGACCACGGGCTGCAGCACCACTGGGATGGAAGGATGGCAAGCCGTCCGACAGTCAGGCTGGGCAGGGCTTTTATTTAACCGAGCAAGGCTCGGCCACCTGATATTGATTTAATTATTTTACAAAATTAACCTTTGAATTTGTGTTTCAAAAGGATTTTTACATAAATTCGTTCTTTGTATCTGCGAATATAAAAATCCTGTTGAACATACTTTCATAAGACATTACACATCTCTCTATTCCTAGATCTAGGTCTAGGTCTAAGTCTAAAGATGATAGAACTTCTCTTCGCAAAGATAGTTTTAAGCTTTAACACATGAACATACTAATTATAGTCCATTCATTTCATATTTTAAACAAATTAACATTGAAATTTGTTTTCTAAAGTATTTTTACATGATTGCAACTATTATCCTAATATCCCGTAAATTAAGGTCAATTAGCTATTTTTTAGATCTATTCATATTTTTAGCGGCCACCGTAAGGGGAAAAGCCGCTATTAGGTTTGTGCAAAATGTCCGTCTGTCCGTCTGTCGCACTCAGGGCACCGAAACTAGAAGAGATACGTAAACTATTTTTTCACCATTAAATGCGGCTTGAAAAGTTTAGGTGCAACGTATACTTTTAGTTTTCTAAAAGCAAACCGTTTAATTTATAAAATTAATTATGCAAGCGATTTTTTAATAACAAAACACCAATTCTGAAAAAATTACGTAAATGTAAGGGAGGAAATGTTACTAGAAAAAATGCTCTTGACATGTAGATATCACGCACATTTTTTTAAAATGAATTTCTGTCTGTCTGTCCGTCTGTCCGTCTGTCAGACTCAGGGCGCCAAAACTAGAAGAGATACGAAAAATATTATTTCACCATTAAATGCGGCTTGAAATGTTTAGGTGCAACGGCTACTTTTAGTTTTCTAAAAGCAAACCGTTTAATTTATAAAATTAATTATGCAAGCGATTTTTTAATAACAAAACACCAATTCTAAAACAATTACGTAAATGTAAGAGAGGAAATGTTACTATAAGAAATGCTTTTGACATATAGATATCACACACATTTTTTAAAATGAACTTTTAGCTGCGGCTTTCGTGTACTAGCGTAAAGCCCGGAAATGACATGATTCTAAACTAATTTCTTAAATTTTAAAAAAAATCAGATTTAAAAAAAAAAAATTGTTTAGTGCTCCCATTAGAATGAAAGAAACATATTTTTGTGCGTTTTGTCTGCTGGTTGGTCTGTCCGTCACGGTTAGAAAAAAACAACACTAAAAGCTTTTCAAAATATGATTTAACCTTTACTGTTCTTTCAGAAATATTGCGATAGTTTAAGGATGGAAGCATACAGGAATTGAGCCAGGGAACAACGATAAATCCAAACTAAAGTCTAGTGCGCAAACATTAGAATAAGGAAGTTTTTTTACCTTCTCGCCATCATCCGTCGTCCAGCGAGAAGTTATTTATTTTCAACTTAGAAGGAACATCCGAAACACCTTGCGAATAGGCGGATCTGACAGGGATCCGACTTCGACGGGGGCCGCCTCTGAGTTTGTGTCTCTCACAGAAACTCTCTTTGTAATCTTGTTGTAACGTGAATTCACGCAATTGCTTTACTTACAACATTATTATTTTCTTTTATTGTTTCTAATGCACTATAATACTGACTACATCAGCAATACGCAAGTTAAGACCCGCGGGCAGCGGTTAATATCTGTCTAGTACAACATATAATCTAAATCCATGCTTCCCAAACTGTGTTCCACGAGGCCTAAAATGTTGTTCCACAAAATACTGAGAATTAATATCACAATCAATAAATAAAAAAGAAAATCCAACATATCTTGGTGTAAATTTAGACCAAAGACTGTCTCTAAAACACTTTATGGCAGATTTGAAAGAAAACATTAAAACAGTTATACACTGGATACGTCAGATCTGTAATGGAAAACTGTCTCTCCATACAAGTAGCTGCCAACGAAACATACCAACCAGTAGACACAATCCAAAACCAAGCCCTGAGTCTAATCAGTGGAGGTATGAGAAGTACTCCAACAGCAGCCTGTGAAACAGAGTAGCAATAGAAGCTATTGAGAGATACAGAAAATCGGAGGACGATCATCCTTATACACTACTTACACGGAAATTGAAAAAAAAAGCAAAGAACACTGATCCTACTTACTGAAGAACTGGCCCTAAAACACCACCTACCCAGTAGCAGAGAATAAATTACCAGATTTTCAAACATAACCCCCGAACTAGACTACAAGCAACCAACAATTTAAACACATTTACTAAAAAACACCTTAACAAAAATATCAAATCCACTGTAGCTAAAAGTAGACATGCTCGAAACAAAAGCTATCCAAAACAGCTATCTATATATATACCGACGTATCTCCCTTCAAAGCCACTATCAATGCTGGCCTTGGTGCCTTCCTGGTCTTCCCTAAAAATGAACACTTTGAAATAAATGCACCCTGTGGCGACTACTGCTCAAACTTCCAAGCCGAAATTAAGGCACTTACCATAGCTTTGTAGACAGTCGAAAATAAGTTACATGAAGGAATACAAGCACCATCAGATATTGTTGTCTTTACTCCCAATCCACTCTGCTAGCATTTAACAGCAGCACCTCCTGGACACATTGGCATCATGGTAATTGAAAACTCAGATAAGATATCAAAGTCAGGTTTATCATTGGAACAACCAGATAGACCTGTTAACTACCTCACCCTCAATGTAAGTCAACAACCACAAAGAGGAGTGGCTCAACCAATGGGCATCAGGAAACACAGGCAAAGCCATATACAAAGAAATGACTATGCCTAACAAACTGAACAGTATTAATTCCTCCCCCGAAAAAAAACAATCTACAATTTTCCAACTAGGAACAGTACACACACCACTTTTAAATTACCATTTGAAGAAGATAAAATCCACACAACCCATCCTTCGCAGATACAAAGTCATCCCATATGAAATCATAAACCATATCCTCTTTGAATGCCCCTTCCTAATCCACCATAGGCAGATTCTACTTCTAGTGCAGCCCAACATAACCAACAGCCTGTACGGCAGTGCTGAGCAACTGAAGAAGACAGCACACTTTTTTCCTTTGCACAGTCTGCAATAGAGCCCATATCTCAGCAGCAATAAAGCTGGCTAGAGGAAAAAAAGTCTGATATCAGGCAATTACGCACTTTAACAGTCATCAAATCTTTACATCCTTTTTTTTTTCGAAATATATCCTTTAATTACGTCTCACTATTCCAGGGGTGGGCAACCTTTTTCAACCGAGGGCCGCATTAATAAAATTTGGGGACTAGGCGGGCCGCATATATATCATATGAGTGGCGAAGTGAATTTGGTGGCCCCGAATAAAATAGAAAAATACAAAATAAAGGGAAAAAGCTAAAATTATACAATTTATTAAAGACCTAGTGTACTTCGAACAATAACAATAACATTGAGTACACCTTTTGCTACTCCTTCTCTATAATATCGCAGTTCACTTCCTGTGCGAGGCCCCCCAAAATCATGGACCTTACCAGCTGCATACATTGGCTATGGTGGCTAGGGACAGGCATGTGAATACTTCACAGAACATGTGTGTGGTATTACTCATTACGCTCGAATTCAATGTAGCTTTGTGTAAAGTTTGCAGTTACTAAATTATGGTTGGGATATTTTTTTTCTTTTATTAAAAGGTTGTTTTTCTCAGTCAAAGCCCATCAGTTGTTACCCTTGCCATCTTGTACAAGCCAACCCAACTCTTTTAACACAGTTCTTCATAGTATTGGGCCTGGGCTTATGTGTTTTACTAAAATTTATCGAAATATTACTATTACTTAAAACTTTTTAGAAGGACGTTTAGAGACAATGTTTCTTTAGTCTCTTCATTCTTTCTAAGTGATAAGAATGACAAGTTTCAATAATTTCTATAGATATTTACAATTATTTTTTTTATATACTTGCATTTTTATATGTGTAATGTATGGGCACACTTGATTTAATTAGGTTTCGAGGGCCGCATAAAATACTTCGGCGGGCCGCATGTGGCTCGCGTGTCGTAATTTGCCCACCCCTGCTCTATTCTCTTACAAGTTTTGTAAGTTTTGACTAGAATCATGGTCGAAGGACAAGCTTATATCGGGGCCTTCACCATTTTGCTTTGATATACCACACTAACCGTGCATGATTCGCCATTGATGAGACGGTCCCTTGAGGAACGGCGCATGGATTGGTGACTGGTCTGTGGGAGCTTTCGTGCTACTCCGCGCCGTTCAAGAGGTAGAATCTCGTCCACTCGTGGGCACCCCCAGGGGAGTCCTGTTTGTTACGTTTTGGCCTAGCCACTTTCTCTGGTAGCGTGTTTCAAGTACCCGCTTTGTAAATAGAACTGAAAACCATAACCTCAAAAACTGTAATATTGCACGTGATGATTAAAGAAATACTTTTACAAAATGGACAATAAACGTCCTATATGTTTATTTCTATATAAGCTATTATTCTTTCTCACTAGATTTAGTATAGTACCTAAAATTAATACATGTCAAAAATTAAATCTACACGTCACACAATAACAAAATAGATTTGAAACAGCATAAAAGGAATTTGTTAGGGCGTCGTTGCAAACAAATAAAGTATAGTACAGCAACGAAAGAACCATAGGGATGGACAGTGTTCACTTTATTTCCCTTTTATATGTGCTAACAATCGGCAGTCATATATGGGGAATAAACCACCAGCGGCTAGTGCAAGGTAAAGAAATATGCACATCACTACATTTACTTCTACTCACTCTGTATGTCTGGATACTAGCGGATCCAGGCGTATCCAGAAGTTTTGAAAAGTGTGTGGGGTGGGGGCTGCGCTTATTTTCAAAACCTTAAACTAAATGAACCATTATATATGTATATATATATATATATATATATATATATATATATATATATATATATGTGTGTGTGTGTGTGTGTGTGTGTGTGCAGTGTTTTTAACCTTTGTTAGCAAAATTAAGATGGCATTCTTATTTTTGGAGAGCTGATGGGTCCGGAGAAACTCTGTAAGCCAAGCAATTTCTTGCATTCTGATATGCACCAATGTATTTTCCTGACGTCTACAGCTAAATATCCAGCCTATTAAAGAGGCAGATCATATCAAATCATATGAAATAATGTGAATGCAGAGACTAAGCAACGTAGCCAATCTCGTAAAAGAGTAAGAGCGTTAAGCGTTAAGACAGAGAATATTCTAAATAGAGTTTTTTATACATCATAGTCAGAATTTTAATTATAAAATATACATGTATAAGGGCTGGAAGTAGGTAGTTTTTGAGCCTGTGAACAATTTGTCAACATTCTTATGCTCATGACATCAGCAAAACATTTTTTTACATTTTTGTATATTAAAATATAGCATATATTTGTGTTACAGTTCTGCGAGGAATTATGCGTGTCAAGGCACTTAGCAGAAGTGTGCAAGTGTAAATTTTATAAATCTTTAGCGTCAAAGAATGCGTTAAGTGAATTAGACCACCTACCAGACTGCCTTATCACAAGTAAGAGTCTGTGTGTGTACATCTCTAATTGTAAGCACGTTAATTTTCGCATACCTCTTACTTAATAATTAAAATGCTATAACTTTTCTTACGTTGAAATAAAGTTATTACTAAAACACTAAACAATTACACACTCTAACAGTAATAAAAAAATATATTAACCTTAATTAAATTTAGATTATAGTCTCTAAGGTAATTAAATTTTCAAACATAAAAAGGAAAAAAAACAACATTATTATCAGAACATCATAAATGTGGCTTTTTTTTTTCAAAGTTTTTTTTTGTTTTTGATTTTTTTTTTCTTTTCATGTAACGGAAACACAAGTGGACTCGGTCAATTTTATTCCAAACTGACAGAGCGTTTGAATTTTAATCCTTTTTAAACAAGTATACAAATGCATATACCGGTACTAATTTAAATTAAACATCATAGTAATAAATAGGCCTATGATAAAAACTGACTCACAAATAAAGCTTAACCTACTGATAAACGGAACGGTAATTCTGAGGGACTTCAAGGGGCAGCCATCTTTGTCATTGTTTAGACTATAATCTTAAATGTAGGGTTTTCTATCAGATTTGGGTTTTTGATTTGTTTTTATTTTTGTAGCTAAAAAATATGCTAGATCTAGCTATACCGGTATCACCTAGTCCTGCCTAAGTCTATTAATTAGACTCATAATGTAACTGTTAGGTCTAATTAATATATTGATATAACAAAGTTCTTAAAGGTCAATTACTTTTTGGTAATAAGCTGTTCTGATTTTTATTGTAGTCCAACTTACATTTAGATTTCGATTGATTTAGGCAATGACATATTTGCAGAATGAATTGCCGTTATTATCATAATTAAATAGTTAAATCTCCACCCCCTCTTGAGGAATTAAAAAAAAACTGCTACATACGATCCCTTAAAAAAAAATATAAAAAAATTATTAGACAGCTATAATTGCAGTTTTACCCCTCCCCCTCTGTAAAAATCACGGGCCTTCATTAATAAAGTGTAGTGAATAACAGCCATTTCATATTTAACCTACAATTTTTTAAATAGCAGAGTAGCAGCATATTGCACTGTAGACACCAATAGGGCCTACAGGTTGTAATGCTTGGCTCCCAATGGGGGAGGTAACAGCTATGCTCCCGTGACACACCCCTTTTTTAGCATAAGGCAGAAAAGGCCTAGATTTTAGATGTAAAACGAATTTAGAAAAATACAAACATTTGTTTAAAACATCAAAGATAACAACATATTAGATTTAGATCCATACACATATAGATCTAGATCTAAATTTATACATCTAGATCTAAATTTGTAGGCCTAAAGTCTAAAGCAAGATAAAAACACAAAGAAATAAACAGCAACAGATCAATCGTGTTTAAAAAAAAAGGAAAATAGTGGTAAAAAATCAGAAAAGATATAGACTATAGACAATACTAATCTATTAAAAAGAAGACAGAACAACAACAAAAAAAAAAGTATTGTACTGACACCAAGTCAAAATTAAAAAAAAAAGCATTGCTTTAAAAAACACAGAAGTAATGTTAATTCTTCGTATTTTTTTAAGACACTATCTTTGGATTTCTATGGTACATAAACAAAACAAAGTAGTAACAAGATGGCTGCCCCTTGAAGTCATTCAGAATTACCAACTGAACTGACCCCCTATAAGCTTGGTCTTTCTTTAAATTATTTTACAGTATTTTAAATTTCCATAAGGTTGCCAACATAGACATATATATATATATATATATATGTATTGCTATTAAATCTAATCTTCGTTTTTTATCAAAACTCTTTAGAAAGACGTTTGGAGACAATGCTTCTTTAGCCTCTTCATTACAAATGATAAGAATCAAAAGTTTCAATAATGTCTATAGATATTTTCAATGATTTATTTAGGTTTTCGCGGGCCGCGTAAAACACTTCGGCGGGCCGTATGCGGGTGCGGTCCGTAATTTGCTCACCTCTGATCTATGCTGATGTCGATGATGATGGCAGAAGTAAACATGCCGTGTTGATGGTTTTCTTGGCATCCACATTCCCTGTGTGATGCGCCGCACGTACAGTTTATGTCAAACCTCTGGATACAGTTGTCAAGCTTCGAATTTCTCTCATGAGCACAGGCAGATAGCCAGAGGTCTTTAAGGTTCATAGCAACAGACTTGGATGCAGACTCAACGTTGTCTTGGTTTGTCCAGCTCAATGAGGTACTCGTTGCAGCTAAATCGGCAGCAAACGCTTCAAGCACATAACAGACTTCTCTAGTTTCTTCATTTGTTTCGTTTCTTTCAATTCTAATTATCCCATTGAGATCGTCGCAGCAATCGTTGTCACGTTCCTCGCATTGAAAGTCACCCCCGTCAGACTTGCTCACAACACAGTCACAGACAGCGCTCCAATCCCCATCGCCTCCCTCACCACTGGTTGTGCAGCCACAGTCCTGACCATGCAACTTCTTCACCAACGAGTCTACTGGCAACCGTTCCTTCATCAACGAGTCTATTCCTTCATTAGCTGGCGTCATCATTTTATCAAATTGGTCTGTTTGTCATTCAACTTCCAATACACTTTCATCTACGTTCAGCATTATGTTCCTGCTCATGTTCCCCATCATGATCCTTATCGTGATCAATTGTTCCTTAAATGCATCCCCACACTCCTGGATCTTGCCAAAGACATCATCAATCCCTGGTTCAACTTCAATTTGTTAGGTTTCCGGACCTTCTACTTCCTCAATCAATGCTTGCCGCAGACGAGCCGTAAGCCTTTCCTTGCTACCGACGGGTTTTAAACCTCGGTCCCGAAGCTCTTGTCTCAGCTGTTTAATTGAGAGCTGATGTAATAGCTTCGAATATGCCATTGAAATCCAAGCCTACCTCCTCTCGTTGAGTTGCCTATAATCCCACTTGTTTGTATAAAAAGAAAAAAAAAGGAAGACCCTACGTACATAGAAAAAAAAAAAGAAAATACAGAAAATATTATATAAATTACTTTGCAGATGAAAGTTGTATCTATGAGTTGAAAGGCTTCACGTGCAACTGTCCTCGGGCATGCAGGTAAGATATTGAAATTTGATTAATTTTTATGATTGAAAAAGAAAAGAAATATATAAGAATTTTTTTTATATGAAAATAATACCTCTTTTTTACATCTTATAGAACGATTTTTTTTCTCTTAATAACTATTGAATGTTAGATTTAATAAATGGACATTTCTAGGGAGTGATTGAAGCAAAATATTTATTTTTAATTATTAAAAACGAAACTAATAAAAAATATCATAATAGTAATTGTCCATATTTGACTAAATTTTTTGTACAGTCTACCATAAACAAATTCAAAATAAAATGTATCAACATTTTTTTTCTCAAATAAATCAATCTAGATCAGTATATAATAATAATCGTAATTGGTTATGCATACTGTTAAAAAAATAGCTTTAGGGCTCCTGTAAGTCCACCCGGCTATGATTAGTACCTGACATGACACCCACCTTAACTATGGGTCACAGAAAAAGATGACCTTTGCATCAATTGCCTCGAATATTACAAGGTCCAAAAATTGGGACTTACATTTTACTTTGTTTAGACACCATTCATGCTTTTAGTATGCATTGTGCGCTATGGCCCTGTCTCTTTTGTGGACCAGTGAGGCAGGGTTTCCGGGTTACCTTCTAGGCACTAAGCTCAAGTCTGTTTGAACTTGGAAAAGAAGCTAGTTAAGAGGCTTACGTTTCCCAAACACGCATCCTGTTTTTAATGTAATTTAAAAATTCCATAATTATAACTAAAATGTGGATTGTATAAATAATTGTTTTTTTTTTTTACAATCTTTGTGCTTTCATAACGATAAATGTTTTTATTTCCTATGTATAACAATACTGTAAATCTTATTTGTCGAATCTAGATCTATATGCTACTGTCGGAATCCTTATACTTACATATATTCCGTTTTATTACTGTCCCTTACAAAACAAAAGAAATGTTCATAACAGACTTCTCTATGCCGATGAATGAGCTCTGCTAGCTCACAATTAAAGTGATCTTCAGATCGAAGACAACGAATTTACATTCATTGCCTCCTCCTTCGGTTTATCTTAAAACCACGGAAAACGGAAGTCAGAAGTCACCCAATAAAATCTACTTAGCCCCAAAATATCACCATAATGGACAGCCGCTTAACGCGTAAGACTTCACATATTTAGGAAATAAAGTATCGGATGGCGCCTCGCTTACAAGGGAAGTTGATAACCGTCTGACCAGTGCCAGTTGTGTTTTTGGACGCCTCCAGACGAGGGTTGGGCGGAATAAATCTCTCCGCCTGCTTACAAAAAATCAATGTCCACCAAGCAGTGGTTCTCTAAACCTTTCTATATGGGCTCGAGACATGGGAATTATTTATACAGAAAGACTACTTGAACGCTTTCACCAAAGAAGCTTGCGCTGCATCATAGACTTACGTGGCCAGACTGTACTACAAACAGCGAGGTCCATGTGAACGGCTATATGGACAGCATAGACGGACTTCTTATGGTCCGATAGTTACGCTGGGTAGGGAAAACATCCTGTACGAGAGACGAACGTATGCCAAAGTGTTTTTTGGTGATCTGAAAGGTGGTCGACGTAACAAAGGTACCACACGGAAACGCTTTAAAAGACCAGCTTAGGCACCAACTTGCTTTAAATGACTTAAATTCACTTGGTTGCATGTGGCTTAGAAAGAGACAGCTGGACATCACTAACCAAGGCCGCAAATTACCAAGAAAAAATCCGCTGCCGTGAACAGACATAGACGGCTAAAAGAAATTCTAAATCTAAGTCTGTGTTAAATGTGTCAAAATATTTAGGTCACAGCAGGGGTTGCATAACCCTTCATTGATCTTCGGACTAGATGACAAGTCTTATTATTATTATGTACTCTATTGTAAACAAATCTTCACTTCCACACATGGGAAGGATTTATCAAAAGGTGTACAGAGCATCCTTGTGACTAAATTTGTAACTAATTCAATTTTCATAACAACGTGACTTAACCAGCTTCTTGCACTAATGCCTGCAATTCCTTTTTGAATTGCCATATAGCTACTTGAAGGCTGATGGATTGGCCTGTCGCCACGTGTTGGGAACGGAAAAACATTTGTGACAAAATATTTTTTAAATGATCGGCAGAAAAAAAATTATTTCATTTAGACTAAAGAGTGTATTTTTCCTGAAGTTTGCTAGCTGTATTGAATTCTGCATATGTTTTCACGTCTTTGATGTGTATAAATAGTACCCTAAAAAAACAACACATTTTTATTGTATTCATTTCTTGGTGGAAAAAAGAGATGTCTGGGTGAATCTAAATGTTTCTAGATGTTTATGGGTTTGGTTTTAAAACAAACATAGTGATTACTTTTAAAGTAAAAAAAAATAACATATTATTTTTGCAACTTTTACAGGGAAACGACATACAGAGCCGTGGTTTCAACACTAGAGATGCAACCTAATTATTACGACGTAAATAGTTGTTGTTTTTTTTAATATGCTTAAGCAACTAAGATATTATTAAAACAAAAACAATTATATAACCTAATACCATAGGCGTAGCTAGAGAGGTGGGGTTGAAATCCCCAAAACGTTGCTATGATGCTATGTATGCACAAACACTTAGTAAGATATAAGAATTCTAGTTCAGACTTAATATGACTTCATTTAGACAGTGGTCATGATTACTAGATTAACAAAATACAGGGCCTAGCAGCAGAGGTGTCACTAGGATGGGTGTAACCCGGTGCGGTAAGATCAGGGTGTCACCCCCTCACCCACCAGCGTTCCACTTTTTCTTCCCAATTAAAACTATCGTTGGTTTGTTCTTTTTTTGCGCAATAATACAGTTCGTTGATTGCTGTTACACAAAGTTAAAGGTCAATACCATTTTAATGTTTTTTATTTATTTTCTTTTGTCGCTGACATTTTATCGTTAATTATTACATAGATAAACATCTAAGATTTTAAATTAGAAACAAATTAAACATCAGATGAAAAAAATTTCCTTAGTAGACTTAAAGAGCTCCTAATGGAAACTTATGAACAATATAGTGCTAGTTTCCTGAGGACGACTACTTTAAAAAAATGCAACTTTATGAAATGTATATAGATCGCTACAAAAACTTGAAATAATTTTTTTATCGTAACATTTAAAACTCTGAATTTAACTTTAGAAAAAAAAAACTTAAATTTCCTTTTCAGGATTGAAAATGTAACAAATTATAAATAACTTTAAATTCAATATGTTTTGCGATGTTTTGATTTGAAATTCGTTTTTCAAAAGTTATTAAAAGTTGTTAATTAACTTTAGTTTTAAAAAGCTTCTTTCACATTACACCTCGTAAGCATGCCATATACCACGTAGGCATTAATTTGTCAAGAAACAATTAAAGGCTTAAATATAAGGTTGGTAGAGATTCGTTACATCCTTCAAGACTTTGCTGCCTGTAGATGCCTTCTAGTTCACATATCTTGTCGTCTTGCTCAGTATAAAAGAGATTGATGCACTCAGCATTAATCTCTTGTTCTTTATTTGAATAGTGAATCCGGCTTCTTAAGATTACTTTCCTGATATTTTCTTATCGTTAAAACTTATTTTTTCTGTTGCAATAACATGCTAGTTTGATTTGACTAAAGTTATCTAAATGTTATCTAAATAACATTTTGAGCTTACTTGTCACACATTTAGTTGAGTAAATGCATTGCTCTGACTTAGCCATCACATTGCCAATAATTAACACCTGAATTAGAAGGCACTTTTGTATTTTGTTGCCTTATCCCTCAGGACATCTGCCAACAAAAAAGTCAAACAATGAAAGGTATATATGTATTCACAGACAGCTGTCTTTGCACTGCTCCTCTAGTATTTGTATTTTCAGAGCGACGGCAAAGATTTTCGCCCCTCACACTTTCATAAAATTCTTCTTTCATCGGTCTAACAGCAACACGATGAGCACACCAGCGAGTTGTTCATATGACACTCTATCATTAATTAAAATATTCGCTCAATAGGTAAAAGAGGCAAAGAAAGAAAACTTTTTTTCTCGAAAACCGAGAAAAATGTATGTTAGAAGCATGTTCTGATTAAAATTTTGACCAAATAGCTAAAATAAATGGTGTGCACATCGATTCAAGCTACTTTTCTGTTCTTCATTAATACTGTCTGCATTCCTTTGTGAATTTTTGACGATGTAGCTGCAATACCATGTCCATGAGCTCATATCGATCTCTTTCCAGGCGTTTCTAAATTATCACAACTGCAACCATCAGCTTTTGGTCCACTTAAATGTTTCAGTCATTTGAACATTGCCATTGCTACTGTTAATATATCTTACAGCTATGTTTAGTGTGCTGTAATTTAGGATACCAGAGTACCTTGCAACATTTTTGTCTCAGAAAAGTATATCCCTTAAGTGGTTTGCTAAAACATCTATAAACTCTCAAAGTTTTGGTACAATATTGGAAAGTAACATTTATTATTTTTTGCATCGGTCCCTTGCAATCTTATACGTTATTATTTCAGTACTGGGTTATATTTGGATGACATTTCCATAATCCCAAGAAAAAATTCCATTATTTATGAAAAGTTTTCTTCTATTCGCCACCATATACCAATTTTTGTTTTGCTAGAAACAATGCGATAGTATAAGTGCAAGAAGTTCCTGTTTTCTCGTCTATACTTCAATCATAGCAATGACTTCCCAGACAATTGTTTTTATGTAGCCTAAGTCCGGCTGAGTAATTGTTCCAAATTTTAAAACTGATATATGTTCTTCACTTCTACACGCGAGCTCCTCATTGTGGACATGTCCACCATTTATCAAAGAAGAAAATCCTGCTATTGATTTTTCCCCATTAAGAATAATTTTATTCAACCATAGTATGCTTTATGATTCTGCCACATTTTAAAGTTGGTATTTATTTTTTTTATTTATTTTTTTTGGAAAAAAGCATTTTTTCCACTCGGGTGTCACCCCCTTACGGGTGTCACCCGGTGCGGACCGCACCCCCGCACCTGCCTAGTGACGCCACTGCATAGCAGTAAATAGAGTATATTATAACTGTGATAATACTGTTTATATCCGATCCTCTTTTTTTACTACCGTATGCTTAATAAATAAATTTGCATGCCTAAGAAGCCAAAATCTAAGATATTGCCTTAATAAATTATAGATATATAAATTTGTTTTAACTGTTACTACATTTATATCTAAATATAGATCTGCGCTCTATTTAGCCTGATTTAGATTGTCGTCATGTCAATAATGAGGATATGTCAATAAAAATAGTTTTCTTTTAAACTTACAACTAAAGCGAGGTTCATATAAAAAGAATCTTTCATAAAAGCAAAATGTAAATCAGTATTTCAATCAATAAGCTAGTTAATAAATCAAATTATGCTTTATTATGATCCATCTTTTTTTTTCTATTGTGACCTTAGATGTATATTTTTTGTACTGGTGTATATAATTATGAGTTATTACTAAAAAAAAATCTGCAATTGTTTCATTTAAAAGTGGTGTATTTTTATAAAAATTTTGCTTACATAGTTAATTTTAAAAATGAAATGGCTCACTTTTGGAAAACAAAAAAGGTTACAAAGACAGTTTGTGTAAAAAACACAAACCTAAAATCGGCCCCCGAAGTAAAAACACAAACCTAAAATCGGCCCCCGAAGTGATCCACCCAGGCAGTTTTCAATATTTTCAGAAAGAACATCCGAATGAAATTATATCAAAGACAAATGACAGATAAGAATACAGATAGAAGGTTGACAGATCTTACGTAGTGCCCTATGTGTCCAGCAGATCAAAGGATAGGTGTAGGTGAAAGTTAAGTTAGATGTGAATCTGGACCGATTCATGTAATATAATTGATTTTTTTTTTCAGGATATATTAAAATTGATTCGTTAATTTGATTTTTCTGGTATATGTACTGCCAGTATAATAAAAAAGGAAAGATAAATGCTCCTTATAACAATAAAAATTGTCTTAAATTAGGTTCAATGTATATTGCATACTAAATATACTTTTTTTCTCTTGAAAATTAGTAAACATTGTGTGTGTGTAATATATATATATATGGAAATTATTGACAGCAGTTTTAATAGAGAAAACCTCAGAATTTACGCTATTAAATTTTAGCTTATCATCATAGCAATCCTTGGGTATTAGGCCTGTTTTTGGTTACTTAGCAAATACTTTAAGAACAAAAATAAATGCGAAATTAAATGAAATTTATCACATTATTAATTGTCTTAAATTAGGTTTAATTTATAATGCATACTAATTAGGTTTTTCTCTTTAGAAAACTGCTTGCATACATAATTTTTAAAAATTAGATTTTGAGATTTTAGAAAAAAAAGTAGCCGTTGCATCAGAACTTTGAATGATGTATATTATATTGATGTCAGATTTTCCTTTTTCTCTTCTACTTTTTGAGCACTAAACGGGACGGACGGACGGACAGAGAGACAGACGGACAGACAGGCCACACAAAACTAATTGCGTCTTTTCCCCCATCGGGGGCCGCTAAAAATAGCTGTTGCATTAAACTTTGAATGGTCTAAAATATCACGAAACAGATTGATAATCTTGAAATTAATAAAAAAAATGTTTATTATTGAATTAATTTACATAACGTACTTTCTTTTTTAGCGTTTTGATATCGAGACATGCCAACCATTAGTACTAAAATACAGGGACTTTAACAGTACCTTCGTTAGAGGAAGTAAAGATTTAAGGTAATTATAAAATTAGAAGATAAGTAATTTTCAAACTATAACTTCATACTTTTTGAATTACATAAATAAAAACAAGAATAATTCGTTAATATTATTACTATAAATAGTCTCTCGCTTTTGGCTTATTAAAAGTAAGACTGCTTTATTGATACTTATGGATACTCTTTGGCTTAGTCGTCTCCTCTTACAACCGTTTCCATCTGGATGTCACGATGATGAGGCAGGGCAGCAAGCCAGACGACTTCGTAGTTTCAGTCTACCCAATACTTTTCTCATGTTTAGGGTTCCCCGACAAAAGAGTGCGAAAAAGATATCACCGACAGAAAATTATCAACATAATAGCGAGTAAAAAATATTTTTCAGTCTTTTTTCAAGAAATACTTTAGATTTCAAAAACCAGAGCAATTTTTGTTTTATTTTAATGTTATCAATATTTTTCGCTCATTTTTCTGGAAACACTTTAAGATATCTTAAAATATGAATATTCAATCATAATGCAATAATTTTGATATGATGAATGGATAATTTCAAAAAAAGCCTGTATAATTTTTTTTATATTCCAAAAATGCACTTCAAAAACACGCAAAGATACCTTCCTACTTGTCAGATTTAAACACACACAAACTTGTAGCTTTCCATCGAATCTACTGTGGATATATACTCCATCTTTTAGGAATTTAAAAGCACTGATGAGTGCAACCGAAAATAAGATGCCGAATAGTGTTGGAGACAGAACACATCCTTGATTACTCCGCTTTTGGTGGAGAATGGCCTAGAGGCGGAACTGTCAAACTCTACTGTGCCCTGCATATTTTCATAAAAAAGCTAACACTAGTTTCTCTAGCTTGTTTGGTCAGTCGATTCGCTCTAATACGGCAAATAAACCGGTTCCGCTAACAAGGTCAAACACCTTGGTCAAGTCAATAAAACCTATAACGAGGGGCTGCCTTTGTTCTCTGCTTTTCTACTGTAGCTGCCGCAGGTGATCATACCTGTTGTGAATCTACAGGCCCTAAAGCCATATTTCGATTCTTAGTAAACTCGTTCTGCCAAGATCTGGGCCGCTTCAGTATTACTCTGGCATAAGCCTTCTCAACTATGCTAACTATACTAGGAAGAGTGACTCCTCTATAACTGTTACAATAGGAGCGGTCGCCTTTATTTTCGTAAATTGTTACCTTGTTGGCATCCTTCAATTTCTAGGGGACTGTTCCCTGTTCCCCAGCACTAACGTTGCAGATCGTAGAGTGACTTGATTAGGGCATGCCGTCCAGACTGAATCGCTTCTCTAGGATTACCATCTCCTACGTGTGCTTTCCCGCGTGCAAGCATATCAATTGCTGTGCTTATTTTCTTTACAGGGGGGGGGGGTATTTTTTCTAATTCGCTCAAAGCTGAATTTGGTTGAAAGTTAGACAAAGCAGTTGGCGACATGGCATTTTCAATCCGATAACGTTTCCGTAGTGCTCTACCCATCATTCCATTTGCAGTGCACGATCACTGATGGTTTAGCCAGATTTCGACTTGACCTCACAATGGTCATACATATTCCCTATAACTGGCCAAGCATAATTTAGTTATTCAAATGCATCAGGAGGTGGAACAAATTAAATGAAAAAAAAAACAGATACCAAAACGATCTCCAGCTTTAAATAATTTTCTTTTATAAAATACAGACGTTACTTAAAAAAAAAAGAGGATTAGGTCCTACGTGTCTTGTAGGTCGACTTAGTCATGCTTGTTAACCAATGACTTAAATTCTTCCAAGTCATTGGTTTTACTGGCTGACTCAGGCAAAGCATTCCATGCTCTAATAGCACTAGGGAAGAAGAAGCATTTGTACAAATTTGTCCTAGCATATAGAACGAGTAATGTGTCTTTATCTTTGTGTCTTTCTGGGTTTCGTTTGGTATTGTTTTTGTAGTTGAAGATTATTGTTTAGCCTTTAATGAATTACAGCTTTTTTTTTTTTTACTTTTCAATCTTCTATCCTGAAGGCTTTATAAATTAAGAGATTTTACTAAAGATGTTACTCAAATGTGAATATTCGTTTGTTATGAATCTCACTGCCCTATTTTGTGTCTGTTCCAGTTTATTAATGTTTAGAAATTTCATTTCATAAACCCTATTGCTTTGTTTGATATTCTAGTAGTCGAATAGTTTAATGTTGGGATTTCATGGCAGTTTTAGTTTTTCATTTTTTTATAACAACTAGGTATTTTGTGTTTGTAGTCTGTATTACTGGTTTACCAAGAATAAAAATAAGTTGATTATTTTGTCACTCTTAGAAGCTGATAATTTTTTTGGTGGAAAGACATGCACCAATTTGCTTCCCATTTTTGTAATTCATCTGATTCTTTAATTCTCTTTGTAAAATGTCTGTATCTTGTGTTGTTTTTTTTTTCTATATATTATGAAATCGTCTGCAAATAATCCAGCATTTTTTTCCTGAACTTATCTTATCTTATATAATACAAACGTTAGTTAAAAAAAGAAGATGATTACGTCCTATGTGCCATACATTCAGTCATGCATAATGCAATTCGGCAAATCATTTATGTAAATTAAAAATATTAGTAGATCTAAGACTGTATTGGTTTTGATTAAGAGACATTTTTATTTCAGTCTGCTTTCTCCTATTAGAAAATCCTGAATCCTCTGATGCAATGGACCATTAATGCTAAAATATTTTTTAAGCAGAATATGGTGGTGAACTGTGTCCAAAATCTTAGAAAATCTAATAATATTATTATCTAAGCCAGTAATGCTCAACATAATTCGATCTCCGGGCCATTTCTACTTTCGACACGCGTGTCGCAGGCCACATCAACAAAAAGGTAAAAAAAATGAAATCAAAATCACCTGAAACCATTGTATCAGCATTAATTAATGAGATATTTAAAGTCTCATTTTTTTACGCGTCTCAGAATGGCTTTATTTCTCTACTTAAAATGTTATCAACATTGTAACTATCTTCACTACCGACTCATTTTCTTGTCTCTTTTTGGTAAATATTCCCATCGACCTTCCAATCTATAGGCGTAGTTAAACCAATCTTTTATACGCGGTTCAAACCAAAAAGGCCCTCATATTTCTTTGATAATGCTGCAGTATATGCTGTTGTTTTTGAAACAGCCAGACTTTCTTTACAAAACAAATATGTTGGCTTACTAGCATGTTTCACAAAAAAATATCCAATCACCTTTCCTGGTAGATTCTACATTCGGAGTTTCATTTCATAAACTCATTAAGGTACAATCGTTAAAGGTCATGGTACCAATTAAAAAAAACACAGTGATACGATAGTAAAGACACATTTTCAACTTTTTTTCGAGTGGGGAAGATTTTCTTCTTTTGTGCCGACGTTTCGGCGGGCCGGATGGAACCATGTCGCGGGCCGTACTTTGGGCATCACTGCCTTTAAAAAATCATTAATTAAATCTAATAGTTGTGTTTTACGTGATCTATATTTCTTAAAGCTAAATTTGTATGAGTTTGTATTTGTATGATGTTACTACATATTGTGTTCTAAGATTTTACATGTGACGCTCGTTAGTGTTACTTATAAATCAAACCGCATTGTCAAAATGAAATTTAACAGCAGCACTACTAAAAATAATTCTTTTTCCTTACACGCCAAAATTTGCAAATATTGCGACAAGAGACGCCATAGTTTGATTAAAGAGATGCCGCAGTTAATCAAGATTCTTTATTATACTATACTGAAACACATACATTATTATATAGGGCCTACCTAACCTAAGGAGAATAAAATACAACCTTAAAGTACTACTCTATTTCTCTGAAAATGTGGCATACGTTTAGATCTATTATGTCAGAGACTTATTTAGTATAGAGACGCACTATAATTTACGGATTATGATCGAGACATTTAGTGACGTTACGAATTAGTGGGTTTTAGTTTATTATTAGTTGTTTTTTTTTACTAGAAATTCAAGGTGATAAAATCTAAATTATATCTTTTTAAGGGCAGAGACTCGACTGTGGCATTTATGCATTATTTTTATACCAGAATCTAACGATCTGTACTTAGTCCATACATCTTGTTAATGTGTAGGTATTGTAGTTTAAAATCATCTAATACACCAGTACAAGAAACTCAAATATCTTCTATGTAATCTGTCGAAATCAGCCATCATACAACTACAAGAATAACTCCTAATAAATTCATATTAAAGAATAAAGAGGCGTCAAAAATGCTGCCCAGGACAATTACTTCTAGAATCTGATACTTGTAAACACATTATATTAAATTCCGAGCTATTTTGTCTGGCACCTTTTGTCACGTTATTTTGTCATTTCAACAATGTTTGTACTAGTAACTCAAATACAGGCTCTATAACAATGTTTTTAAATCATTAGTTTTAAAACATCAAGCTTCGCTTGGCAACACTTCATCTAAAATGTTGCACCGCCTAGAAAACATCATATAAAGGGCAACAAAATCGCACGCACATCAGTACCACAATTAAAGAAACTTTTTGAGCAAAAATGTCTAAGAAAAATAGGAAAAATCTTGGAAGACAACGGCCACACGCTGTATCAGAACTACGTCAAGTCGTCGCGAAGTGGTTAACAAATGCATATGTGTAGTCTCTGAATGAACTCCTAATGTTGTGTCTGTCTATTCTGTTCTATAAGTTTCTGTTGTGTTGTCTTTATATGAGAAAAGAATCAATGAAACAGTATGTTTTAGTCTTAATTAGAACATTACGACTACAAAATTATATACATAGAATCTGCTCAATTAATAGTGTTGTCGTGCTTTAAAAATCAAAAGTTTTTTTTTTTTTTTTTTTGTATTTATTATTGTTAAATGATTAACTTCTTCTGTATGCATCATGCTAGTTACAAGTTTAGATATTTCTTAAATATTTATAATGTAATGCAATTGTAAGCCTGAATCACAATTTTGGTGTTTGTATTTACTCTAGCATTTTTTTTTTTGTCTTATTTTAGGTCTACGTACTTACAAGCTAGAATATATCTAGAATCGAGTTCTTACATAGTAACTAAGGAAGTTCTAATTATAAACGTGAGTAAATCCAACATAAAAAAATTTTAGCACATGATTTGCATGACACAGTCGTTTATAGAAAACTATTTTCTTTATTTTTGCTATTTTAAATATTTCTGTAATGCTGCTGATAATTTCATTATGTTTCATTTTAACAAAGTAGTTTAATTTACACGTACCTGTTCGTAAAGCTCTCCAATATCTAATAGTTTCGTTTCTCACACCTTTCGACTGTCGTTCTCATGTTCTGTTGTTCAAATATTTAAAGACTAAATAGCTCTGCCTTAATTAACCTACAGACTTAATGCTCACATCTTTACACTGTATAATGCCAACTGCCCTTTCTATAACTTATAAGATAATATAATTTTTACTGATCCAATCAAATGAAAATTTAGTTTGACTGCATTGACAACCTCAGCGTAACTACTATAAAATAAAAGTAAAGTGTCCCCTTTCAGACCTTGTGATCTATGGGGCAGATGATGTTAAGGTCATCTGTTTCTTTGGCCAGCGGTTAACGAGCAGGGTGTCATGTGGCCAGCACAACCACCAACCGCCTTTACTTTCCCCAACTAAAGTCAGGTACCCATTAGAGCTGGGTGGACTCAGGGGCGCCCTAAAAATCCCGAAATTCAAAATCCCAGTCTTCACGGGGATTCAAATCCAGGACCTCAGGTTCGGAAACCAAGCGCTTAACAATTCGACCACCGCGCCGCCCTGTAACTCCTATACAATAACAATATAGATGCACATACGAACAACATTTACACACAAAAACACACACTCATATGCATCGCTGTATAAATTAGACTTCAATGAACTTCTCTATGACGACAGATGATCTTGTAACACTCTTACCGAAAGTGGGATGAAGGAATTTTAATACCTTTCTGTTTTAGTCCTAATGGTTATGAAACGATCTTATTTAACAGTGGTTTTATGGGTGCAGGTTATCTTTAAGAATCGTGTGTTTTCTGAAAAGGCATTTTTCATAAAAAAAAGCTCTTCAAGAGATGGTAGCTATGTTCGAATGATTTACGGTGCTTTTTTTTATTTAGTCTATTTATTCTAAGTCTTTGTGCAAGTAAAGTATTACTATAACAGCAAATAATGGCAAAGTTAATTAGACTGCCTTATATGGTTGCTGTAAAAAAAAAGTTCAATTATTCTTTGTCAATTTTAAAATTTCATTAGCTTTCTAACATAGAAGTCATTCTCTCATATATTCCGACCAACCTTTAAAAGTAAATTCCCATTAAACAAATTCTATACTCACACACACACACAAATTAATCCGTGACATTTGTACAATTTTTAATCTTAATAATGACGAAAGATAATAAACTATACAGTATATTTACAAAAGCTATTACATAATATTATATGAATTTTAATACTCGCATACTACAATGGCATAAAACTAGCTCAATAATTTCTTTATTCACTTCCCTATTGCCTGCAACTAAAAGCCTGCTGAAACGCCCTAATATTCAATCATAAACTGTACATTTTTAAATTAGGATTTAACTAAGTTTTGTTAGTGAAAACCTTTTGATATATAATTTTCTAGATTACCATCTAACAATACGACGTAAGTAATATATATTTTTTCTTATTTTTTCCTTTTACAGAAAATCGGACTCATCGAGGGAATAGCGGCCTTCTTTTCTAATTTTTTGGATTGGTCTGCTTATAAATTTTTGAAAGTCGTTATTTCTTCTAATGCGTTTATTCTTTTGTTAATAATCAAGTGCATACCATGTCGATTTTTAAGGACCTGTAGACGTAGAATTCCAGAGACAACCATTACGAGGCTTTAAATTGAAAACATGTATTTTCAAGAGATGTGTAAGTTTACATATCTAACATTTAATGTGTCCAACTAGGTCTATTTTTTTTGTTGATATTGTTGATATTTGTTTTAATAATGTAACATTTTTTCCACGTTCCGATGGAATTATTCATTTTAATTTATATATATATATATAGCTCATGCAACCTTGTGTCTTATTTTTGTGCCTTTCTGAGTTTTTTTAATAAATTGTGTTATTGTATTTGAAGATTATGGTTCAGTATTTTATGTGTAATTACTACTTTACTTTAAGTCTTCTATTTTGAAGGCTTTCTAAATTTAGTGATTTTACTAAAGGTGTTAGTTACTCTAGTCGAATTTGAATATTTGTTTGCTATGAATCTCACGGCTGTATTTTGTGTCTGTTCCAGTTTCTTAATGTTTTCATGAGTTGAGGGTCCCAAACAGAGGATGCATATTCTATTATTGGCCTAACCAAGGTTAAATAACATTTTAGTTTTACTTTCTTATTTAATCTATAGAAATTTCTTTTAATAAACTCTAATGCTTTGTTTGATTTTTTTATAGTTTCATCAATATAGGGACTCCATTACAGTTTTCATTTATCATAACACCTTAGTATTTTGCGTTTTCAGTCTGTGTTACTGGTTTACCATGAATAAGATAAGTGGAATTAATTTGTTTAAGTTAGTTTTTTTTTACTCTTAATAACTGACAATTGCCGGGTGGAATGGCATGCTCCAATTTGATTTCCCATTTGATTCCCATTTCTGTAATTCATCTGATCCTCTTTGTAAAATTTCTGTATCTTGTGTTGTTTTTATTGTTCTATATATTATGCAATCGTCTGCAAATAATGTGACTTTCGTTCCTGAACAAATGCAATTTGGTAAATCATTTATTTAAATTAAAAATAGTAGTGGACCTTCATCTATTCATCTCTGCCTGTGGGGCATAGGCCACCAACCAGCTTTCTCCAGGCATCTCGGTTCTGGGCGAGTCTCTACAACTGTCCCCATGTCTTGCCCATCTTCTTGGCATCTGTTTCCAGATCGCGGCACCATGTATTCCTGGGCCGTCCTCTCTTCCTGTTTCCTTGGGGGTTCCAGATTAGGGCTTGCCATTTTATGTTGAATCCGGGCTTACGTAGGGTGTGACCTATCCATCTCCAGCGTCGCTGAAGGATATCTGCTTCAATGGGCTGCTGTTCGAACCTAAATGCCTCTGTCAGTTGTCTGCCATGCACTACTCTGCACGACATTCCTTCACATGACTTCTTGATGATATTAGTAATTTTTTCAGGCACTCCATAGTGTCTCAAAAGTCTCCAGAGGGTCTGTCTGTCCACACTATCAAATAATAGTCTATAAAACTGACGTAGACATTCCATTAGTTTGTTTGTTAGTTTGTTCTCTTCCTATCAGAAAATCTTTAATCCACTAATGTAATGGACCATCAATGCCAAAATATTAAATTAATTTTTTAAGCAACCTATGGTGGTGGACTTTGCCTTGGAAAAATCTAATCAGATTGCATCTATTTGCTCAGTATTATCTTAACCTTTTGAAAAATCATCAATTAGTCCTATTAAGTCCTATTAAGAAGTTGTGTTTCATATGATCTATAGTACCTGAAGCCATGTTGATATAGAGTATGGACATTAGGTTTGTTTAAGTGGTTTGTGATGTTGCTACGTACTATCTGTTCTAGGATTTTACATGTGATGCTGGTAAGTGATACTATTCTGTAGTTTCCTGGGTCAGATTTTTCTTGCTTTTTTAATAGGGGGGGGGGTGATATAAGCTTACTTCCAGCCCCTTGGTACTCTGCCCTGGTTAAGAGATGCCTAAAAAAGTATTTTCAACACTGTTGCTAGCTCATTGCTTAGTTCTTTGAGTAATCTAGCTTGAATACCATTAGGTTCAGATGCTTTATTCGGTTTGATGTTGGCTAATATTTTTTGGATTCCCATTTCTTGTAATTCTATATCTCCTATGTTGTCCTATGTTGTATTTGTTTAGGTTGTTATATAAACTTCCCTTCCAAAAAATATGAAAATGTTTGCATAGTTTGATTAATTCCCTTTTCTTGTAATTCTATATCTCCTATGTTGTCTACTTGGTTTAAATTGAATAATATGCCTTTGTCTCCTGGGGCTGAGAATGCTGATGCAAAGTATCTTTATTGTTAACTTTAGATGTTACATTGTTTATGTGTTCCCTCTGCAGTTGTCTGCTTTATTTTTTGGGTCAGGTGTTTAACTTTTGTATACTTTTTTGTAAACTATTTCTGGCTTAGTTTCTTTAATTTTATATATATTTTCATTTTGGTTACGAAGCTTCTTTAATGTTTTTAAGATTGTTTTTTTTTTTTGAAATTCCAGAGGTCATCGACTGGTTGGTTAATGTCTTTTTCTGATATGAATGTTTGTTGAAAGTTAAATGTAGCTTGGTGTAATTATGCTAGGTTACATTTGCTCCAGATTATAATTGTTCTTTAGGGTTTTATATTGACTACTGCTTTTATCTGACTGTCTATTTTAATGATATCATGGTCTGAGAGATCATGGATAATATCATAATCTACTACTAATCCAGGTCTGTTGATTAAGAAGAGATTTAATGTGTGGTTTAATATAGTTGGTTTTTAATGATTTGATCCAAACTTAAGGTTGTGTTAAGTTTCTATTGTTGATAAACATGAACGAATCATAACAAGAATATATATAGGCAACAAATCAGCTGTTTAATCTTACGCCATATTGGTTGACAACAACAGTTACAAGGGATGTTACTCTCAGACACCGAGTGATGCAACCTATATATAAAATACACATCAACATCCTCCCTTTTCTATAGCTAACAAAACATATCATAAATAGTTGCAATTAAAAATACCAAAATTATTAACACATTAACTTTTATAAATATAGTAACAACTTAAAAAAGTAATAAACCGAAATTGAGAGTGTGAACATATAGAATAAATATATTAACATACATATTACTATTGTCATAAACATATTAGTAATTAGTACATATCATAATCCCTATGCCACAATGGTCTATTTGTTTCTCGAGTAGGCCAACTAGTTGCTGGCTTATTTCTATCACAATTATTGTCTGGTATATGAGAAACTACTTCAGACTGTGTTGCATGTTGAGAACTGTTACCAGAAAAATCTGGCCTTTCATTATCATCATCATCATCCAAGACATTCCCATCATATACGTCAGTGTCTTTCAAAATAGTTGTGAATGTGAAATCTGTTGCGTATGTATAATCCTCCATTATCTCCCTTGATTTTATAAGATCTTGGAAATGCTCTGTGATTATTCCAGGATACCATCCTGTTTGACCTGGGTTTTGGTAATAAATAGTTTGTCCTAGATGGAGTTTTGGTATATTCCGAGCTTGCTTATCATATTGTCTTTTTACTTGTCGTTTGTAATTCTCTTTCTTCTCAGCTACAACATGTTCACTTAAACACTTTGAAGTGCTGGGAATCAATGTCCGAGGACTTCTTTTGAGGCACATTTCAGCTGGGCTATATCCAGTACATTGTCGAGGTGTGTTTCTGAGTTCCAGTAAAGCTTCATATGGATCATCACCATTACGTTTAGTTTTCAGTACTAAATTCTTCATTATCTTTACAGCAGCTTCAGCCTTCCCATCTGATCTGATGTGAGGGATTTTCCATCGCCTTGTGAGTCTCAAAAATCATTTGAACTAAATTGTGGACCGCCATCCGTTTCTAACATTTTCGGGGCACCAAAACGAGCAAATTGTCCCTTCAATTTTCTAATCACATCTTGTGATGTTGTTGTTGACAGATAATCATACTCAATAAAATTAGAGTAATAATCCACAGTTATTAGATACTGTCTTCCATCCACTTCCATCAGGTCAGCTCCAACCTTTTCCCATTGAACATTTCCTTCATCATGTTGTATAAGTGTTTCTCTCTGGTTCATAGGTTTCCTTTCTTGACAAGCAGTGCATGTCTCTGCCATCTGTTTTATTTCGTCAGCCATGCCTGGCCAGAACCTCGTCTGTCGGGCTCTCCTCATCATTCCATCATATGCGATGTGTGCTGTGTGCAAGTTTTTCTTCATTTCTTGACGCATACTGAGAGGTATGACCACTCTTTCTCCTTTCAAGGTAACTCCATTACTACATTTGCTCCAGAATATGACTGTTCTTTTGGGTTTTATATTGACTACTGCTTTTATCTGACTGTCTTTTTTAATGATATGATGGTCTGAGAGATCATGGATAATATCATAATCTACTACTAATCCAGGTCTGTTGGTTAAGAAGAGATTTAATGTGTGGTTTAATATAGTTGGTTTTTTAATGATTTGATCCAAACTTAAGGTTGTGTAAAGTTTCTATGTAAAGCTAATTATGTCCGTAAGGTTTTAATGTTTATGGTTAGTTTTTTCCAATTTATATCAGGTAGGTTGAAATCACACGTAAATTAAAAAAAAACACTACATTTTTCTTTTGTTTTTCTTTAAGTGTTGTTAACTGATTACATATTACATGTAATCTAATCTAGAATTTAAAATTCGGTGGTCTGTAATTGCTGGCTATTATTAGGGAGGTTGAGATGGTGTTAACTTACAAAATGTTGATTTTGCATCTGTCTTTAGATCTAGGCCCTGGGTTTGATTCCACATCTCCTGCTATTAACATTAAGTGTAATAGGCATTTATTTTGTCTGTTTTTAATTGAGAACTTCGATTTGTGATGGGTAATTTTCTTTAATGTTATGGATGTGTATGTTAAATTATTTTTCAAGTTTCATTGATCTAAAGGATTATGATTGGTAATGACTGTTTTATTTTCAAGGTTAGTGTTGACAGATCTAGATGTGTGTTCAATTAGTGTGTATTTAGCAATTATCAGAATAAATAGACATAGCAATTTCATGGTGGCTGTTGTGTGGTTTAAGTTTTTAAAGATCTAGTCCTAATCTAGTTTACAATTTACAATTCTTAAAACTAAGTAAAAGATAGTTTACAATGGTTTATTTATTAACATTCTAAGTCTAAAATTTTAGATCTAGTAAAAAAACTATTTAGCAACCTTTTTAAACTAGCTTAGTAACTATAGGGCCTACTATTAGTATAATATGTCTAAACTAGAAATAGATGTATATTTTTAGATCTATGTCTATAACTATATTATATGTTATTATATAGATCTAGATCTATGTTTATGTCTATACAATCTATATATATATATATGTGAGCTTGTGATCTTAGATCAGCTTTTATTTTAGTTATATATGCTAGTGCTTAGCTTTAGCTCTTTAATTTTAAAGTTAAAGTGTGCACAGCGATGTCCCTTCCTTTTCCGGCCTCTTCCTTTTTCCTGTGTGAGCCTTGAGTAGGTTGGCTTTGGCTAGCAATGTGTGGCAATTACTTAAAAAGTCTACATTTATTTGTGCATTCTGTGTCGACTGCCTGTAAGTTAGAAAATGTTTTTATTTTGTCTAAATATGTATTTGATTATTTTAGATTTGTTATGATTATAATGGATATAGATGGATTATGGCTTGGTGCTCAGTGATCCAAGATGGCGGCCTTATCGAGTATTGGTCTATTTAGATCAAATGCTTATTAATCGTTTATCGTTAACATATGGCTTTGATTAGATGTAGCAAATGTTGTTTATTTTAGTCTAGCCTGCCTGTGTTGGTGGTGGCTTAGACTTGTGTGTTTAGATCTTATAAGCCACCTGAAGGTAATTATTACCAGCCTCTGTTTTCAAAATGTGCTAGACTAGAACTAGGTCTAGTTCATTATTGTACTATTATTTTATTAATATATGTTTATTTATTTTTGTACTTGCAGGCTATTATTCCCGTCTGCCATACTGCTGTTTAGATTTTTAGTGTTTTGATAAGTTTAGATTTTAGTAGGTAGAGGTTAGTTGTAGTTTATAATAGTTTGGGTCTGATAGTAGTGGTAATAGTGGTTTTAGTTAGTTTTTGATAAGTGTCGGTCTAGTAGGGTTACATAGTTTAGTTCATTTTAGTTTCGGTTCGTCTAGCTGTTTTTTTCTGCCTATATATATATATATATATATGTATATATATATATTTTACTATTGGTCTATTTGTCTGATAGATATTTTATTATTGACTTAATGTAAATAAAGTATTGTTTTGTTTTAATACTAAAGAAAAGTTTCATCGTTGCTCTTTTATTTTAATTAGATTAGCTAGTGTAGTTAGATTGTCTAGTCTGGCTGTGTCAGTTTGGTCGCCCAGGTGAAGTCCACCCTTTGGTAGTGCACCAAAGTGCACAGATGGACTCACCCAGTAGCATCACCACCTGGCTACTGGAAGGTAAACAATGTTTAGCTGAATTGATTTGGCCACTGCGCCTCCTGACCAGCTAACATTTTGGTGTCAGAAGTGGGATCTGTGCTTGGGTGACCAGGCGCACATTATTTTTTAGAGCTTAGGGTTAGGTTTTTGTTAAGTTTTCTTTAAACTTTTGTGAGGTTAGTGTTCGATTTAAGTTTGGTAGGTAGGAAGCATTGTTAGGGCATTTATTTCGTTGTAGTTTGTTAGGAGGTAATATAGATAGTTTTGTTTGCCATTAGAGTTTTTTTGTATTGGTTTCATTATGGTCTGTAAGGAATTGTTTTTTTGTAGTTGAGATGAGAGGGTTAGAAAGTTTTTATAGGGCGATGTTGTATGAGGTTGATAGTCTAGGGAATTTAGAGTTGAACGCTATTTTTGGTTATTAGAGATTGGCATTTGGTGGTCCGATATGTTAGTAGAGGTAACTATTGTTAGGAGATAGGAGATAAGGTAAAAATTGTTAGGGAACAGTAGCAGTGGAAAGCATGCAGCAGTCTACTACAGTCATTATGGTGCCACATGCTGACGCAACCCTGCGGAGGTTCAACGTAGATGGCCCTGTTGGAGAATTGGAGGATTTCCTCCAAAGCATTGAGAGGTGTTGGCGGCTTCAACATCTCCAACGTCCTGAAGACAAGTGCGACCTCCTATATGCACACTTAGGAGAGTCTGTGAAGGACGAACTGAGGTGTCATCAAGTGTCTTTGGATAGTCCCGAAGAAATAATCAATATTCTTCGGTCTCAGTACGGAGACAGGCGAAATGTCTCTGTAGTGATGGCAGAATTTATAGGAGTGCAGCAGCAAGCCGAAGAAACAGTGCGCTCCTATAGACATCGTTTACAAGCGGCATATGTCGCACTAGCGGGCAAACTTCAAGCTAAACACGTAATTGTGCAGGATAACACCATCCTTAGAGAACATTTCGTAAATCATCTCAATGATGCTATGCTGAGACGTCGTTTGCGGGAAAAGCTCTGGGAGCACCCCGAAACATCTTTTATTTGCCTGAGAGAAACAGCCATAAGGTGGACTGAAGAAGTTGTACAAACCAGCGTTTGTCCACAGTTAGCCGGTTTGTCTAGCCAAATAGATGAACTCAAAGCCTAATTGACCCAATTCGAGTCCTGTGGTACTCGCACCCGGAGACCACAAAAGAGAAAATCCAGGAGGTGCTATTTTTGTAGGATGCCGGGCCATCTAGCCAGAGACTGCAAGTCGCAGTATACATGTTCACAACTCAGTCGTCAGTCACACTCGAATCAGCGACCCCTAGGTTGTCTCCATTGTGGCAGCTGGAGACATCTAACCAGTGTTTGCCCCAAAGATGACATTACCCCTCAACAAGCAGAAGAGCCATCACAGACGTCAACTGTGTACATTGTAAAGACTGTGCAAATGCCAACAGTGGAGCCCAAAGTCCTACCGATACTGGATGCAGTTGATTCCGTAGTTGAAGGTGATATTTTAGATAGCGTATGTGAATTTGTAACCGACCCTGTGAATGTTGAAGAATGCCCCATTGTCATCCAACCACGCAAACTTTCAACTAAAATCCCAGAAGCAGATCCGTATTCATTTCCGCAATGTGAATCCTTAAAGCTCCTAACAGCTACATGTTCCGGTAAAGACAAACTGGAACATATTGAGAGCCTTGCTCACCGGTTTATCCAGAACTGTGTCGAATCCAAAGTTCTTAAATTTTTATTACCATTTTCTTAATGATATTACGTAAACCAAATATCTTTATTTTTTTTCAGTTTTCTATATTGTTGTTTTATGCATGTTTTTCATTGAGTTTTTATTTTTAAATTTGCTGCTTTACTATTTTTACCCAAAAAAATATGTTTTCTAGAATGCATTTGAGCCTGTGGCTGGTGTAGTTTTACTGTGGTTTTTGTGACCTTGTAGAAGTTTGTTTTGGTTTTCCAAAAGTCTTTGTGACTAAGTCTATCAAACTTTTCTAGTTTTATTTCCCCTTAAACCTGTGTGGTTTTATGTCCCCTAAGCATAGCTGGCATGCTTGCTCTATAAGCTGATATGTTTTGCTTAGTCTGTTTGATACCAATTATTGAAGGTGCATTGAATATATGTAAATGTAATTATGTATTTTTTTATTCTCTTCTATGCCTATATTTTGATGTCCTGTAATTATTTTTTTAATCTTGCTTTTTCGTTGATTTATGCCTTATGTATTGTTAGTATTTTTTTATGACTAAATAAATGTCTCCTGTTGCATGTGTTGTGACATGTTTTTTTAGAATGTGTATGACTAGGTAGTGCTGAGACTTTTGTGTGTTTTAGTGCTTGTAGATTTTGAATTTTTGTATGGTTTTCGCATTGTACTTTGATAGTATTATTGTTTTGCGGGGACGCAAAAATTTGAGCGGGCGTGAGTGTGAGCTTGTGATCTTAGATCTGCTTTTATTTTAGTTATATATGCTAGTGCTTAGCTTTAGCTCTTTAATTTTAAAGTTAGAGTGTGCACAGCGATGTCCCTTCCTTTTCCGGCATCTTCCTTTTTCCTGTGTGAGCCTTGAGTAGGTTGGCTTTGGCTAGCAATGTGTGGCAATTACTTAAAAAGTCTACATTTATTTGTGCATTCTGTGTCGACTGCCTGTAAGTTAGAAAATGTTTTTATTTTATTTTTATTTTGTCTAAATATGTATTTGATTATTTTAGATTTGTTATAATTATAATGGATATAGATGGATTATGGCTTGGTGCCCAGTGATCCATGATGGCGGCCTTATCGAGTATTGGTCTATTTAGATCAAATGCTTATTAATCGTGTATCGTTAACATATGGCTTTGATTAGATGTAGCAAATGTTGTTTATTTTAGTCTAGCCTGCCTGTGTTGGTAGTGGCTTAGACTTGTGTGTTTAGATCTTATAAGCCACCTGAAGGTAATTATTACCAGCCTGTGTTTTCAAAATGTGCTAGACTAGAACTAGGTCTAGTTCATTATTGTACTCTTATTTTATTAATATATGTTTATTCATTTTTGTACTTGCAGGCTATTATTCCCGTCTGCCATACTGCTGATTAGATTTTCAGTGTTTTGATAAGTTTAGATTTTAGTAGGTAGAGGTTAGTTGTAGTTATAATAGTTTTGGTCTGATAGTAGTGGTAATAGTGGTTTTAGTTAGTTTTTGATAAGTGTCGGTCTAGTAGGGTTACATAGTTTAGTTCATTTTAGTTTCGTCTGATAGATATTTTATTATTGACTTAATGTAAATAAAGTATTGTTTTGTTTTAATACTAAAGAAAAGTTTCATCGTTGCTCTTTTATTTTAATTAGATTAGCTAGTGTAGTTAGATTGTCTAGTCTGGCTGTGTCAGTTTGGTCGCCCAGGTGAAGTCCACCCTTTGGTAGTGCACCAAAGTGCACAGATGGACTCACCCAGTAGCATCACCACCTGGCTACTGGAAGGTAAACAATGTTTAGTGTCACGGTGAGGTATGGCGAGAATGATTGTTAGTGTGCTATTTTAGTATGATAGCTTGTTGTTAATGTAAATAGTCGTTTGCACGGGTTATGACTGAACGTTTTGGTCTTAGTTGAATGTGCTAGTGGATGTTTTAGTCAGTAAGGTTTTGCTCCCGGTCCAGGAAGGTTGGACGTGTGCTTCCTGGACTGGTCTTGTGTATTCATATTATATTATGTGCCTAATAGTTTAATAAAGTATTTGGATTTGGATTTATTCGAACTCGAGTTGGAATATATTTATTAAGTGTTTTGTATAACAAATATTTGAGTAGCAAGTATAAAGTAATTATAAAGGAATAATCATCATACCCCTAGTGAGCCACATCTAACCAAGAGAAGAAACATAAGAGCCAAGTCAAGAGATTAAACATATATAATTGAACCCCTGACATTTAGCTGAATTGATTTGGCCACTGCGCCTCCTGACCAGCTAACATATAATCCTCAAAGTAAAAGGTCAAACAACAACAACAAGCAACAAGTAAATAGGGAAGATCCCATGGCGCAGCACGCTGTGTGAATGGAAATTGGTGCATCCTAATCCGGACTATTTTATGAATGAAAGTGGTGTTTATATAATTCTCTTCTTCTCAGATTATTGTCATAATATTAAATGTATTTCCAGATTATTGTGTCGTTAGACTATTGAAACTAGAACAACAATACACAGATAGAGTATACTCTCAGGTTTCACTTTAGAAAGTACTTTAATTACGCACATTCGTTCATTAGACATGATTACGAAAGGTAACTCATCTCTCTATTCCTAGATCTAGATCTAGATCTAAAACTCGAATTCATCTCTAAGAAGATTATAGAACTTCTTTTCGCAAAAATAGTGTTATGCTTTAGCAAATGAACATACTAATTATAGTTCATTCATTTCATATTTTAATCAAAGTAATATTCAAATTGTTTTTTCTAAAGCATTGTTATCGATTAAATTAAGGTCAATTAACCATTTCTAACTCCATTTATAGAAATTTTTATTTATGAATTCACGCATTCGCTTTACTTATAACAAGTAACTGGGAAGATCACATGGCGCAGCATGGTGTGAATGGAAATGGTGTATCCAAATCCGCACTATTTTCATTTACAAAATAGCACAGACATAAATAAATATAGACTGGAAAAAGGAATTAACTTCATGTAACTTGATTAAATAATTTATACACCTTAAAAATTAGCACGGGTCCAAAGAAAGTTCGGGACCCACTGCGGTCGAATATGTTGCAGTGCCTAAGGCCTGCCCTGGAAAATAGCGGCGTATGTTATGCAGACGGTCGAGTAGTTCAATATATTTACCTGTAGAAATGTATATATGTATATTAATACTCTAACTCTATTTTTTGTTGAGAATCAAGAGAAGATATGATTACAGTGTTATCATGTGGGGTACTGGTTACATAACTTAGAGACCACATGGGTAAGAAGGTAGTCTAAGTCACGAAATGTTTTAATAGACAGACGTGTCTGGTATTTTGAGTATTAATATTATTGAAGGATTTAATTTTTTGAAGGCTGAAGTTGCCAATTTATGTCATGAAATATTTGTGTAATAAAAACCATATCTGCTTACTCTGGAGTCTGTTAGTAAATCTAAATGTTGCGTCCTAGAACTTAGTAGATACAGTGGTACACATGCACAACTTAAAATTTAGTGCGTGTACTGAAATATATAATTATTAAAGGGAGAACACTATAATAATACCAGAAGAGGTATTTACTACACATAAAAAGCAGTGTCTCGAGTCGTGTCCGTGACCTTTTTCGATCAAGTTCTGGAAACGAAATACAGACAGTGCTAGTCAGCGTATACAAATTAATTTTAGGTATTCAATCAAAGAAAGGGGTTAAGGTAAAAAAAAATAACATTTGTCAGCTTCTAGAAGTATAACGTTATTAAAATAATTATCTGCGAAGTTTCCATGATTCTGGAATGTACTATTGAAAGTAGTATAAATTAGAGCAAAATGAGTTAGTCGGGGTCCTCACATAGTAACGATTTTTAAAGAGCGACTGTCCTCGCTTAGTCCTCGCTTAGTAATGGTTTGGTTGAGTTATAAAAGATATTAGCGGGTCCATTAATTAGTGTTTTATTAAGTGAAGGGATATTAGTTGAAGTTATTATAAGTGAAGTTTTGTGAATCCTTAAGATCTGAATTGAGAAGTTATTTGTATAAGAAAGTTAGAGAAGTATAATAAAAGAAGTTTAGAGAAAATACAGAGATGGTTCTGTTTTCATTTCATTTGAGTTATCAAGCATATTAATACAATCCTCGACGAGATTTTCTGGGGCGCTGGGAGGAAAAAGTGGCGGTAGGAGGCGCTGGTCACAATAAGGGGCGGTAAGGGGGCACTGGGCATAAAGGGAGGAAAGAAGAAACTAAAGATACACTGAAACAAAACAAATTTTTAAAATCTTCAATATTAAAGCTTGCAAGCTACAAATAGACAAGATCTAGTTAGCTTGCTTCTAATTTAAGAACAGAAACAACGTTAGAAACTGAGTTCGGGAATCCCATTTTCTATTTTTAAATTCTTACTCTTTTGGTTTAAATTTGGGGTATCTAGTGTCCTTAGATCTTCCGCACAAAAAACTTTTAAAGATTTGATAAACAAACTCGGTAATACGCATTTAAGATTACAGCTAATTTTATCTACTTATGTTAATATATGTAAATGTTAATTGAAAAAAAAAAACACGTTAAAGCTAACTTTCAAATATAATAATTTTACCTTTTTATAAAACAAAAAACATTGACAAAGTGTTGCTACGAAAACTCACTGGTATGTAATGGAATATTGCCAAGAGATTTTAGTGAATTGTCGCAAGATAAAACCTATCCCCATGTTCTACTTTGATTGACGGCATTTTCAGAAGATGTTATGAAACCAAAGTCGGCTTCATGAATATATAGCAATAAACAAAAATAGTTTTTAAAAATATTGTTTGCAATCTCACTATTTAGGCTGTCTGTACCACTCGACACCACCACTGAAAGAACTTGACAACTCTGGGCTCCAAATAACGTAATACTTTAATGTCAATAAATATTAACCAAAACTGAACAATCGGCAGCACGTAACATAAGACTGTACAAATATCTCTCCGTTAATAGCTGTACTGCCGTATCAACTCTTGCTCGGGTCTCCCTGTCTCGTCTCGAACTTGTACTGAACCGTAGGAACGAACTGTAGATCGGGAAGCTGTGTCTGTCTGTCTCTGATACCTTCGCTCTTATATAGGGTCCCTGCTGGCCTTCTCGAACCGGGCAGAACGCCGCTCGACGTTTCTAGGTTGTCAGATGACTACTATTCTCGTGACGCTTCTGAGCTCTGTTCACGACGCCGATCTTTCAAGAATCGTCTTGTTGACACTGGACTTATAGTGACAAAATATTATTATACAATTGTCTAGTTATGTAGCTTATGATGACATTTAGGGAACCATAAAGTGGTTGGACAATGGCTTAGTAAGTAATGTAGAATAAACAACAGATCTATTCAATATTCACCTTATGAGTTATGATACACAGGCAACATCTTAAGAAACGTTTAGCCCGCAATTTCATTTCTATTTGAATCTAAGTATAAAAATTGTAAATAAAATACAAACCCATGCAAAAATGACAAAAAACATAACATCTTTCAACAGTTTTATGAAACAAATAATGAGCAACATGTTAAACTCTTTATGTAAATTAAAGTTCGCTTGATCTCGAAAAGGGTTTGTTAGTATTCGTTTTTGTTAAGCTCTGGAATTCAATTTTGTATATATTTTTTGAGAAAGAGAAAGATTCAACAGTTAGTGATGACTTAAAGCAGGCTAAAAAATGGTTTTACATGATAGGCATAAAACACAAATGAATTAAGCCAACCTCCGACTGCTAGGAAAAAAATGGTACTTTCATTGATTATATGATTTTTTTCTTTTATAGAGTTACTAAGCCTATTTTAAAGAGTTTTACAGTCTCACATAACTTGTTTAATGACAAATGAATTACTGCAACCCATATCTATACAATTCAAATAACAATGCTCTCTGAAGAAATGAGGATTCGCTACTAGGGTGTGAATAAAAGCTAAAAAATTAAATACAAATGATAAAGATTAAACACCTGTTACTGATGTTCAAATTTAGTTGCAGGAAATAAAAAATTTACAAAATTATGTCTTCAGTAAAAAGAATGTTAACATAGAAGGCACAAAAGAGATATGGCTACATTTGAATGATTCAGTAAAATTCCAAAACTGTGGTCGAAAGTGGAATTATTTTAGCTTTCCCTTCAACATAAGCGTGGGAAGCGTGGTCGAGAGACTAAGTGTGCTTGAACTTGGCTTGGCTCGAGTATCGACACCAACTAGATACCTAGATACCCCTAGATAAATGCCACAATAAATGCTATAATAATAACATACATGGTAAACCTAGATTTAGTTCGTGAATAAGCAAAGAAATAGACTGGAAACATCCACTTTTCCTTGCTTTGGCTATTTAAAGCGTGACGTTTCTAATATTGTCAGACTGCAGGAGGCAGTAGTAATGAACTTAACAATAACAATGTTTATATTAGAAATAAAACTAAATTTACAAATAAACCTGAAAATTAGGATTTGAAAGAAGGTAATGACAATGAGATTATTGTGTGTGTGTGTGTAATTACTGCAAATTATTTAACATAACATATTTAACATAATGCAATATTTCGAGGATTCCGAAGATTACGGCTGAGTGCAGTGTTTCACATACCGGTAACTACACAAATTCAGTTTTGCGACCTGCTTATTATCCGGAATTTTGTGCAGGCAAAGTCGTTGTCTGCTAAAAGTCTATGTAAGTTTTCTTTCCGTTTTTAATAATGGCTTTTCTTTAATCTTAAATGTTTGTACCGCAGCTTTTGTGAGAGCTCTCCAACTATCTTTCTCACAGACCAGTGAGGGCTAAATGGTGCCTGAATGGATATTTATAGCGCTTACTGGGGGTACCTATGTAACTCCATCGTATACTAAGATCCCATGCAAGTGTTATTGACAACATAAAAATTAATAAATAATTGACCTTTTGTTTAAATTGGCCTTCTCACGCTTCTTTATAAGTGTTTTTCTTAGAGGGGTGCGCTGGCGGATTTTTTAAAAGAAAAAATGCGAAAAGGGGGCGTTGGACCAAAAAAGGATGAAGACCACTGGTCTATACCATGACACAATTAACCTATTAATTGCCTACATTCCATCTAGTTTTGAAAAAGGCGGCAAAAACATTTGGACTGGATCAAAGTTCGAATAAATTTCTTCTCTTTTACAACAATAAATCAACTCAGGTGACTATAGGAACCGAACCCACGACATTTGCGTTATCAGA
>JADKLZ010000104.1:5415560-5454604 GCA_021533235.1 Biomphalaria straminea
AATTTTTTAAATCACTTTAACAAATGTTCAATATTAATAGTAACAAACACGGGAGGCTTTTTAGGAGGTAGATAATGAAATAACATATTTCGAACATATTTATGCAAATTGTTTTAGATTATTTGTCTAAATTTTTTTTTTATTATACTTGAATCGCTAAGCTTTGTCTTACTAACTACTACATTCACAAAAAAGTTTACTTTTTCTTTAAAGAGAAAAAAATCTATTTAGTATGCATATAAGTAAGACATAGTTTAAAACAACAATTAATAAATAGTTTTTCATATTATCTCTCCTAATCAACGATACCACCATTGATTTTGACCTCATCAAATTAAATTAATGTTTAAATAATTTTTTGAACTTTGCTTTGAATTATTTAAAAAGAGCATGCATTTCCCTTTAATTCTACACCAAATACAACATTTTCTGATAACAAACAACAAAACTATTGAAGCTTAATCATAACAGGAGAATGAAATAGTACTGAGCGCAATGAAGAATTCCTTCAAAGCGTGGGAAAATAATTACGGAGAGAAAGAGTTAAGAATAGTGAGTGATTTGGAAAGACATCTTTCTTGGAAAAGCTCTTCAAGAGAAGTAGCTGTACTTGAGTGATACCTATGCCCGGACGAAGCCTCCAGATGTCAGGGCTCACTTTTAATGTTTGGCTCTTTGCTCATTAGGGGATTTAAATATTACTTTTAATAACAATTATTTATTACTTTGCTACACGTCTACTTGTTACACTATAAAAACACTTAATATACTTCAACTCCAGTTTAAATGAATATTATTTCCAGTCAAGGCGGCCTTAGCAGTGCGCGGGGGCCTGGGCCATAATACCCCACTCCTGGAAGATATAGAAATCCTGTCTCCTTTCTTTTGCTTAACTTAGCAATTTGAACCTCTCAGGCCCTCACTGTGTTGAATTTTAATGGTGATGACAATGATGTAGGGGAGAGTATCTTCTAAACGTTTAAGGGATTATTTAAATTTTGTTGCTGTTATCGTTTCATTATCATTGTGTTTGAGCCGAACCAGGGGTCACGGGTTGGAATCCTGATAAAAAATGGGATTTTTCATGTCGAGATCCTTGGGCGTCTCAGAGTCCACCCAGCTTAAATGGGTACTTAACATTAGTTGGGGAAAAGTAAAGGCGGTAGGTCGTTGTGTAGGCCACATGACATTCTCGTCAATATTAGGCAACAGAAACAGATGACCTTTACACCATCTGTTCTATAGTTTGAAAGAGGAACTTTATTTTTGTTACTATACTTTCAGTAACATCGTTATCAGCCTACATATTCGTTTCATGTGTACATTTAATATGAAGCGTTTTGGTTTAACGAGCCGAGAATGTCGGGGCCTCCAGTCTGATACTTTGAATGTCTGGATTCTTGGACTGCCACGGAGTCTAACCAATTCTTATGTGAACCTGATTAAAGTTATGGAAAATAAAGATGATCGCAAGACTGTAGTAAGAACTTTACTACTCTTTTTACACAAATGTTAAACGTATGTGTTAATTTTTTTTTTAAATTAAAAAGCTGACATTATTTAAATGGCGTACCTTGGTTAAAAAGATGTCTATGTTTTTCTTTACTGTACTTTTCTCTAACCAAAAAATCTCCGAAAACGAAGTTCTTCAAAATAGAAACATATCTGAAGGAGATCCAAACACATCTTGTCTGTTTTTGCAAAATCTCTAATTTCTCTTTAGTTTCGAAAACGCCTAAAATAGCCCATTGTTCTGGAAATAAAATGATGTGTTGATTAAAAATACATCTTATTACATGTGATCTGATAATCTTATTTCTTTCACTCAGGAAAAAAGAATATGTTTTCAAATCATTGGGCTTATTCTTTTTAGCGGCCCCCGTAAAGGGAAAAGCCGCTATTAGGTTTGTGCAGAATGTCCGTCTCTCCATCTATCACACTCAGGGCTAGAAAACTAGAAGAGAAATGAAAAATATTATGTCACCATTAAATGCGGCTTGAGAAGTTTAGGTGCAACGGTACTTTGGGTTTTCTAAAAGCAAACCGTTTAATTTATAAATAAAATTATGCAAGTAATTTTTTAAATAACAATACACCAATTCTAAAACAATTACGTAAATGTAAGGGAGGCAATGTTACTAAATGCCAACAAAGAAGACCAGTATTGTTTAATATAAGAATCACTAAATGTTGTGTTTTTACTAAAGATTTCCGTGCAGGACGGTCTCTAGTCATGTTTTTCTAAAGAATTTTGTGTTCGGATTTTCATTTTTGGATTATTAGTTTAAATTTTCTCTTGTGTTATTCTATGGATTACTAGTGTGATGTGAGGAGTTTTCCTTTTGTAATCACTTTACTCACTACATAGTGTTTATATTCTAAACATTTAATAGTTTTTGTTCACTCGTTCACTTTACTTCTATTTTACTATTTTACTATTTTACTATTTTACTTTACTCATTTCTTTTGGTTCTCAATTTCCTTTATACACCATGTCATTTTAAAACTTTCCTTATTGAAAAGAAAGATTTGGAAGGTGGTTTGGTTCATCCTTCCGGTACTCTCTTGCTCAAGTTGGTAGGGCAAGAGGCTGTTAAGGCTTCATTGGCTAGCCTCATGACTGCCTTAAATTTGTCCCCTGACGAAGTGGGTTCTCTCTATAGATTCGAGAATCCCTTCGTCTGGTACCTAGTGCCGAGTAACCCAAGGGTGAGGACCCGTATAATGGGAAAGACTTTTGGTACAGAGAAAACCGTAAAAATTGAAGTTACATCCATTGAGGATGAAAGGGTCAAAGTGACCCTGCATTGGGTGGCACCCACAATTGTCAAGACCAAAATCACTGAAATTTTCGAATCTTTCAGTGAGGTAGGTTACAAGGTGGAGCCAGTCAAGCTGGGTAACTCTGATAAATGGGTCGCTTGGCTAAAAATTAGAAAAGGAGCAGAGGTTCCTCATTACATCCACTTAAAGTATGTGGATGATCCCCGAGTATACAAAGTACTCATCACCGTTCCGGGGAGGAGACAACAATGTTGGCATTGTGGACAAGACCAACACTGGTCAAACCAGTGTCCAAATAGGACCACCCTGTGACAAAAATAAATTTCGCCCACTTAAGGTATCACTCGGTCTAGGCATTTAACTAATTTATTTTTGCTATCGTATGTTATCATCTCAGCTTAGCCCTTATGGCTATCTAAAACTATTACCACCACCCCCTTTTTCTCTAGGCATCCGTGTCACGATGTAATTTCTTAATCTGACACACACATCTAGCACATTCTTTATCGACAAGAATAAACACAGCTCTAAATATCTTGACCTAACATCCTGCCGCACCCCCCCCCCCTTTCGGGGGACGGGTCAATTCAAATGGACCCTCTTCAAATCGACAACAAGGACTTTCTCGCGCAGCTAATCCTTGTCGCCAAAATAGTTTCTATCGCCCGACCATATTGGGATACAAATCGTCTCTTGGTCATTCGATAAGGGCCCATCCCTATGTCCATACATGAAACGCGCGGCAAGGTCAAGCGATAATCTGCTTGCCTAAGGACGGGCAGTCTAAACACGAGGCGGCCCGTGTTTGCTTATCTTATCGATACACGAGGTCAAGCGGAAATTCTTTGTCTAGGCAAATCAGGCATTCTGTCACATTTGAAAGTATGTCTTTCTCCTTTAGCCCCACCTCCTCACCCTCGTGTGCAGAAGAAATATAATGTCCTATTTCTTGTCATTCTCATTCTGGAGAGCAAAAATCGAAGACACATATTTCTGCTTGAGCTTGCTTATTCATTTACTATATTCATTTAATTTCTTTTCCTTACTCTTGGATTTGGTGGTGACCTTTTGTATAGTGTTTTAGTAACCTCTTACTTACTATGTGTATTTACATATTTGTGCATTTATTTAGTGCATTAAATTTGTGTACATATTTGTGTAATTCTTATCTTGGATTATGTAAGTAGTCACTTTATGTATTATATTTTATTATCATGACGTATACGACTAAATAGTCAAAGTCATCCACTTTAGCTGGACTAGATTTACAACAATTCTGGCCTCATGTATTTAGCTCTTTAGCTACTATTAATTTATCACTGATAAATCACCGCTCGCCACGAGCCCACTATATTATTATAGATAGATTCCTTGACCGGGAACTATCATAATATTTATGTAACATGTCATATTACCAAGTATATTTTACTCTCATTCCGTGACAAGGAATGCCGTAATTATTTATGTACTATATTATATTTTAACGGCCAGTGGGCCCGATTACTTTACTTAGGTAAAACCATGTAAACATTATCTGAATGTCTTATCCTAGCATTATCTTATCTCGGCTGATCGCCATGATTTTAAATAGCGCACTGAACCTGCGCCCAGGATAGACTTGAATTATTTCCCCTTGTATTTAAATTCAACTTCTAGAGATTACGTTCCTTGAACGAGCCCCGTCTCCATTCAAGCGTGCTCTATTGTTCGGGCCCAACGGCCAAATGTAAACAATAGCGACTTGGTCACTGACCTTCAGCCATTCCCCCCCCCTTCCCCTTTCATCTCTCTATCCAAGCGGCTCGTAATGACATCACCGTGACAAGGTGCGTCTTACAATTTAACGCTACTTATAGTCTCCCTTGACGAAATACAATTTCTACTATTTCAATTAATACCATGTATTAGCTCCCTTGGATAACTGGGAAACTAAGTTATAGTTTCTTTACATCATTATTACTTTACTATGTGTTATCGCCCTTGTGGGACTTCACTATTGTTGTCATTATTGTCTCCCCTGATGAGATGTAATATTTATTGGATTAACTCCCCTTATTATTATGAAACTAGATTATGGTTTCTATTTAATCATTCTGAAGATGTCCTTCATGAAAAGGCGTCTATCTCCCAGTGTCATCATTGTGGCTAAGTCGATCTACGAATCTCGTTGCAGCTTTTATTGCAGGCTACATCTAATAGAAGCCCTAACTTTGTAACGCTGATACCAGTCTGCTGACACCGGATCTGGAGACACCAGCCTTACCAACTACTCACAAGAGTCCGACCAACAACCGCATGCCAGAAGATCCGCCCCTGCAGCTATCTATAGTTGGACTGTCCCGTGCGCTAGGACCGATCAAGCCAGCCCACCCACAGACAACTCAGCATCAGTCACGCCGGTCTCGTCAGAGCAGCATAGGAATCAAAGCTAAGCAACAAAGCCTATGACACTCAGACCAGTTGGTTCTTAAATCTTATGATGATAGTCCCATTTATGTAAATAATTAGGCCCCGCCCTAACACTGTACAGCTTTTTACCTTTCACTTATTTTCATTCTTATTATTAAACTGTACATACGTTTTACATAAAAAGTATTTGTTGCCTGCATTTATAACGCTGTGCCTGTTAGTTTATGTGCAAGTCAAGGTCCTCAAATTATCTAAACCCCCTAGACACCAAAACGGCCACCATCTTTGACCTACTTGTCACACACCCTGAAAGGCAAGGGAAAAATCCCTGATAAAAGACAGGAACATAATGCCAAAGGTATCTATGCCTCAGTCTTGAAAGAAGAGGAGGTAGGAGATAAAAATAACAAAGAAAACACACAAAACACACAAAACACACAAAAGGAAAATCCAAAGGACACATGGTTAGAGGAAGATGGGTTTACTCTGGTGGTAAACCACAAAAGGGATGGGGCCGTGACCAACACAGAAAAAAGAGGTGGGGTTCCTTCCCCTACAAGTCCTATCGATAGGAATGAAACCCCCCAAAAAATGAAAACAATGGGGGGTAGTTCAACTCCAACTTCCCCAACCAGAAACACAAGAAAAAGATCGCTCTCCTCTCCTCTTCTTCAGGCGACCATAACGGTGGCCCTAACGAGGACACACTACCCGAAAGGTCAAATGAGGACCCTCGGTTGGAAGAAGAGAGGAGAGAGGAAGAAGGGGTGATCGGGGAAAGTTTCTCCGACTCTCCGACTAAATTAGTTATAGACGAGGGGGAAAGTCCCAAATCTACACAGTAAACAAACACAACACAAGTCAATAAAAACTGTTCATAAAATGATCACAAACACATACACGCGCACACACACACACACTCATATATATATATATATATATATATATATATATATATATGTATACATATATACAACCCAACAACACGCAACCATGGCAGATATCAAAATTTTAACTCTTAACATCCGCAGTTTAAATAATAAACACAAATATATAATACATCTTGCTAGAAAACATAAACCAGATTTATTTTTCTTCAGGAAACAAATATTTTCGAAATTTATCAAGCAAATCAAACTACAGCACACATGGGTTTCAAGGGAGGTTATTTTAGCTTAGGAAGAAACTATAAAGGGGTAGCCATTCTGCAAACATCCGATAGATACAAAATCACACACACTTACAACGACAATAGTGGGAGGGTGGTAGTAGTACGAGTAGTACACGTTTCACACGAACAGAAATACACACTAGTCAACATCTACGCACCCGCTCAAAGAGGGAGAGAAAAACATGAGTTTTTTCAAAACCTCAGCGACACACTACAAAACACAAACATAGGAGAACAACTTTTAATAGAAGGGGATTTCAATTTTATAGAGAACGAACTAGACAAACAATACACACACTCACAGTCCCCACCCCCACAACCGGTAGCAGAAACACACAAATACATGGCAGAAATAGTTGACTGTTTCCACCTGGTAGATGCTTATAGAAAATTAGAGCCCAATGGCAAAGAAACTACATTAACACACAGGTCCTACCAAGTTGAAACCAGAATCGACCGTTTCTACACACCCACCGACTCCGAAATATTTAGTGTGACACACTTAAAAGATACCCTACAGTATACCGACCATAAAGGGGTCCTTTTGGAACTTGGAAAAAAAATAATAAAAAGAAAAAAAGCAAAAGAATCCCATTGGAAATTAAATAACGTCCTCTTAGAAGACCCCATAATTAAAAGAATAATAAACCAATTTGTTATAACAATAACACAAGACCTTTCAATAAACGAATACAAACTCACCAAAACGTGGACACTAATAAAAAATTCTATTAAGCAACAATTTAAAATTTTAGCAACAGTCAAACAAACAAAAAGGAAAAATGAAGAGAACAAAGAAGGGAACAAAATACAGGACAGTGACCAAATAGTAGAAATTTTCAAAGAGCATTTCGTCAGCATTCTTTACTTCAATCATTTTATTTTTCAGGCATTGCAGGATGCGCGAAACATGCGCAAAGAACCTGTTTTGTATACGGCTTTGTAAAAAACTCGAAGTCGTTGTTCCTTTAGTATAGTTCCATGATGTGAGTTCATTGTTTATGTGGCACTTCATGGTTCGAAAACTTTTTCGGTAATTTCAATATTCTTGTAATCCCTCTTGGCATGAAGCGCTGGCGTTGTCTTTCTCCATTTCTCCTTCACTTTTTAAGTTAGTAGTGATGCGAGTTTCTTCGGAACAACTGAGTTTCTTGTTGGTGTTGTAAAACTCTTGATTTCCAGCAACGATGTGTGCCAGTACATGAGTCTACTGAATGGGTTTGCTCTATGGAAGTACTGTCTGTAGCTTGAAATACACAAGGATGGCAAGCATAAAGATATCCTTGGATAGTTTTTCTGTCTATTTCTGGTTTTTAATGTTGGCAATATCATTTGTGTTCACTGTTTGTGAGTCAGTTGATGGGTGATTTGTATATACTTGAAATCTCCCATGGGACGAAGCGTTGGCGTTGTCTGAGTTTTCCATTCTTTTTTAAGTTTTTAGTGGTGTGAGTTCATTATTTATGAGACGGTCGATGAATCGGAAGGCTTTCGGTGGTTTGTAGGCCTATGATCTTGTAGTCCTCTTGGGATGAAGCGTTGGCATTTGTTCAATGTATCCTTCATTTTTTAAGTTAGTAGTGCTGTGAGTTCACCGAACAACAGAGTTTCTTGTTTGTGTTGTAAAACTCTGATTTCCAGTAACGGTGTGCGCCAGTACACGAGTCTACTTAATGGGTTTGCTCCATGGAAGCACTGCTTATATTTCCAACTTCACAAGGGTGACAAGCATAAAGATATCCTTAGATAGTTTTTGGTCTATTTCTGGTTTTTAATGTTGAGAATATCATTTGTGTTCACTGTTTGTGAGTCAATCGATGGGTTGTTTGTTTATTCTTGTTGTCTCCCTTGGGAAGAAGCGTTGGCTTTGTCTGAGGTTTCCATTTTTTTTTTTTTTGAGTTTCTAGTGGTGCGAGTTCACCGAACAACAGAATTTCTTGTCGGTGTTGTAAAACTCTTACTTCCGGTAACGGTAGCTCTAGTACATGAGCCTATTGAATGGGGTAGCTCCATAGTTGTTTCGTTCAGGAATGACAAAGCTCTAAATTTTCTTTAAGTGTATTTCTTAGTGCTGTGTAAATGTTTCTGGTTTTGTGATGTATTAGATTTTCATTGTTTTGTAGGTGTCTGGTTAGGGATCTGTAAAAAGGGTGGGTGTGGTTGCCGAAATAGTGAGGTGTGTTGTTTTGAATGGGGAGGAGTTTGTTTAGTCTAAGTCCAAAATAATATAATACTAAGGGGAAATTATTGGGAGACCTAACTACTTTCCCAACAAATTTTATTCTAAGCGTTTTGATTTTTGTGTAGATGTCTTGTAAACCTATTCCTCCTTCTTTTTTGTCTTGTATGAGTGTTGTATGTTTTATACTCCTTATTGTGTTTTTGAATATGAAATTTCTGATAGTGGTACTGATGTTACTTATGAAATTAGGAGGAGGTTCTACTATATTTGCTAAGTAGATTATCTTCGGGATGACCAAGTTATTTATTAGAATAGCTCTACCAAATATGGTTGTTGCCATGTGTCTACTCGCCACTAAAATTATAAGAAAACATTTATCTTTGTTTATAACGGCTAAGAATGCATTTTGTATGTAAATATCACGCATACTTTTTAAAATGGCTTTTTATGCAGCGACTTTCGTGTACTAGCGTAATGCCCGGCCATGACATGGCGCTAAACCAATTTCTTTAAACTAGTCGACCGGTGGCATACCATACGCCGCTATTTTGCAGGGCAGGCCTTAGGCACTGCAACATATGCGACCGCAGTGGGTCCCGCACTTACTTTGGACCGGTGCTAATTTTTAGGTGTATAAATTATTAAATTGAACAATTTTATAGCATGATATAACAGATTTCCCGCGCTAAAGTCAAACCTGACAGTAGTATCTATCTGTGTATTACCGTTCTAGTTTCAAGAGTAATACGACACAATATAATCTCTTCCGGCTTCCACTTTTTTAACCTCCCTTCCATTCACTACACAAATTCATAAGAGAGTTTTATTAGATAAAATTTTGTGCATTGCAGTTGTGTGTAGTTTATTATATGTCTATAAATTGTGTTTAATCTATAAGACTGAAGATCATGCAATTTTTTAATTTTTCAAATTTAGAAATCCGAATTCAATAGTACATATATTATATAAATGTTTTCAAGTTACATAATGTTACTTCCTTTTTCCAGTCTATATTTATTTATGCCTATGCCATAGACATATATATATAGACTGGCCGATGAAGAACAAATTATTATTGGAAAAATTTGGGCAAACATAGATTTAGTTATACAGCAGTTTTGAGCAGTATAAAAGTTAATAAAAATAAAAGTATTTATAGCATGTTTTTTTAGTCATAACCTATGTAATTAATAGAACCCTTTCTGTATTATTATATTTGTAATCTTTCCTACTAAATCTATGTCAGACGGGCATAATGATTATCTTCCCAACTATTAATTTAACTAGCTTCTAAGTCTAGATCTAGACTGAAGACATTGAACACATTCTTTTGTTGTCAAAATTCGATCAACAACTTTTTTAGGCGATCTAAACTATAGATCTAGACTCTGACTAATAAGACTCTAACTCTAGTCCTAGTAAAAAAAAAAGACTACTTACTAGATCTAGGTATAATCTATATATTTGTATATAGCAATATCTAGAACTACTGTAGATATAAGACAGAATCTAGATCTAGAGTAGATCTAAAACAGATAATTGATAGATATAAAATTTAACTAAGTCGGCATTAGTTAGTGTTTAGAGATCGGATAGGATAAACGATAGACTCGGATAGACTGACTGACTTACTGTGTAAAAATATTCAACTTGTTGATGCAAAATGATTTTTCAAACTTTAGGATTTATCCCTTGGCCGTATTGGTCTATCGTTCTACAATCGTTAGAGCACGCTCTGCTCATTTTCTTTTACTTTTTTGACTAAAAACTAATTCTAAATATTTGAATCGATAAGACGACCGCCATACATAAAGAGGCCATGTCAACAATAAATAGATCCACATCACAAGTCTATATATATTTTCCTATGTCTTTCATTATGAAATTGTTGATATGGTGCGCATAGGTGCATGCGTAGCCTATAAAGGCAAAATATTAGGAATAAGGAAGTTTTGTACTTTTCAAAACTAAAGATCACAGTTATATATAGACTGAAATTTACGTCCTAGACTTTAAAGCTCATTTGCCACCATTTTTTTCTAACGTAGATGTGGACGTAAAACATATTTGACTCTTCCCAAATGAAAATAAGATCCTGTTTCCAGTCTATATTTATTTATGTCTGTGGTCTATGCTATTTTGTGAATGAAAATAGTGCGGATTGGGATGCACCAATTTCCATTCACACCGCGTGCTGCACCATGGGATCTTCCCATTTACTTGTTGTTTGAACTTTTGTGTGTTTGACCTTTTACTTTGAGGATTATATATATAGATGTTTTTAAAAAATCAGATGTTTAATAATTTTGTATGTAAATATCACGCACATTTTTTTAAAATGGCTTTTTATGCAGTGACTTTCGTGTACTAGCGTAATGCCCGGCCATGACATGGCGCTAAACCAATTTCTTTAAATGTTTTTAAAAAATCAGATGTTTAAAATTTTTTTTGTTTAGTGCCCCCATTAGAATGAAAGAAGCTTATTGCTGTGCCTTTTGTCTGTTGGTTGGTCTGTCCGTCACGGTTAGATTAAAATAATAACACTAAAGGCTATAGAAAATTTGATTTAACCTTTAGTATTCCTTCAGAAATATTTCCATAGTTTAAGAATAGATTGTTCCGGATGTTTTGTGAAAAACAAATCAATGTCAAAGAATGTTTGTTTGCTCTTTTAACTTTTATTACCATGATTTAATGTTGCAAAATAGCACATGATCTTTATTATATTGTTTCAATTTTTTAATGTAAATAACATATAAATACTAAATTAGAATCTCTATACTGACTTATATTTCCTTAACTATAAAGTTGTTCCGGATTTAGTTTTATGAAACATAAATTATGTCAAATGATTGTTCGAAATATTGCACAATTGACTACTTTTACAATTGTATTCTTTGACAATACGTCACTATAGTTTATTTATCGATATCAACTGTTCCGTATTGTCAAAATGTATGTCCTATGACTTTTTTTTTCAAAAGTATCGACAATAGGTTGTTCAGGATTTTTAAAATAAGAAATTAGTTTATTAGAAACGATAATTGAAAATCACTTTTTGAGTCCCCCGTAAAAGGAAAAGCCGCTATTAGTTTTGTTAGACCTATTTGATATTACATTTTCGTGCTGAATCATAGCGAAAGTTTTTAAATAGGTAAAGAATGTAACTGATTTAGTTTTGAAAAAGAAATCCACCTACATAATATTAATAATATTACAAATCGTCGCCAAATTTTATTAGAAAAATCTACTAACGCCAAATAACTGTCTGAAATCCCTCTTCTAATAAATAAAACATATAATCTTCTCATTTTAAAAAATTGGTTGTTCCGGATTTTTATGTAAAACATTTTACTCTATTTATTTAAAATCGCACTTCTATCTTACATTACAATTAATTTTCTTGCTTAAACGTTACAAAATCTAATTTTTTCTCAATATTATGTTCAGGATTTTTAAGGCAAACAACTTCTTAACTTCCTGGTATGAAAATCTTTCCACAAGGCTACGGTACATATAATTTTTAAGCTTGATAATCCCGAAAATTTAATTAACGGTATTTGATTTATCTGAGATTCTCTCTGTCTTTCTCTCTCAATTTCAATAGCTTTTAGTCTTCTTTTTTTCGATTAAACATGACAGACAGACAAAACGCAAAAAAAATGCGGAGATAGATAGATAGATAGAGAGAGAGAGAGAGAGAGAGATCACATCTTTAAATGAAATACTATAAGAACTCAGTTTCCTCTATATGTATTTACCCTCGTTAGCGCTCTCTCTCTCTCTCTCTCTCGTGTAATGAAGACATTTTAAGTCTAACTATAAAATAGCCGTGTGACGTCATGTATTTTTTCCCCTTAACGTCACATGGATGGAATTCTTTAAATTTTAAATGAAATGTTCATAAGAACTAAAGCTCGCCAACGTTCTCGTATTTTTAAAGACATTTTTAGTCTAACTAGGCCGTGTGACGTAAAGTTTCATTTTTCCTTTGACGTCATATTGATTTATCTTTAAATGAAATGTTCATAAGAACTCGGTGCATTTATGTTTATTTAAGCTCGCCAACATTCTCGTATTGTTAAAGACATTTTGAGTCTAACTAGGCCGTGTGACGTAAAGGATTTTTTTTTCCATTGACGTCATATGGAATTAATTCTTAAAATGAAATGTTAAGAAGAACTCGGTGCACTAATGTTTTTAAACCTCGTAATCCTCTCGTTTAGATGAAAACAAATTATAGTCTAACTAGGACATGTGACGTAGGCTAAAGAATTTTTTTAATCTAGATTTTTTCTACTAGATCTTGTTTTTTTCAGTTGCTCAGCACTGCCATAAAGGGTGTTGGTTATGTTGGGCTGTAGTGGTAGTAGGGTCTGCCTAAGGTGGATTAGGAGGGGGCATTCAAAAAGGATATGGTTTACAGTTTAATAAGGGTGGGAGCAGTGTCTACAAAGTGGGAGTTGTGTGGGATTTAATTTATTGAGATGATAATTTAAATGTGGTGTATGTCCTGTTCTTAGTTGGAAGATTGTACATTGCTCTTTGCGGGGGAGGAAGTTTTTTACACTAAGATTTTAAATACTAGATCTATATTTTTGGCGGCCCCCGTAAGGGAAAAGCCGCTATTAGGTTTGTGCAAAATATCTGACTGTCCGTCTGTCACACTCAGGGCGCCAAAAATAGAAGAGATACGAAAAATATTTTTTCACCATTAAATGCGGCTTGAAAAGTTTAGGTGCAACGGCTACTTTTAGTTTTCTAAAAGCAAACCGTTTAATTTATAAAATTAATTACGCAAGCGACTTTTTAATAACAAAACACCAATTCTAAAGCAATTACGTAAATGTAAGGGAGGAAATGTTACAATAAGAAATGCTCTTGGCATATTGATATCACGCACATTTTTCAAAATGAACTTTTAGCAACGACTTTCGTGTACTAGCGTAAAGCCCGGCCATGACATTATTATAAACTAATTTCTTAAACTTTTTAAAAAATCAGATTTTTTTTTAATTTGTTTATTGCCCCCATTAGAATGAAAGAAGCATATTATTTTGCGTTTGTCTGTTGTTTTTTTTCTGTCCGTCACGGTTAGATAAAACAAATACTAAAGGCTTTTGAAAATATGATTTAACCTTTACTGTTCCTTCAGAAATATTGCGATAATAGATTGTTCCGGATGTTTATGTCTAGATCTACATTGAAATGTCATAATAAACTAAAACTAATCTTCTATTTTTAAATTTAATATTGCTTTCATTCTATTGATTATCTGGGCTTTTTTTATTTTACGTAAATTTTATCTAAATTACATAACAATTATTACTATTATTATTATTAATAAGATATATATATATAAATATATATTAAGAGTGCTAAATCAGAAGTTTAGTTTATGTAGATCTACATCTCTATGGATCTATGCTGAAAGATTACTTAAAATCGCTCGTGTGACATATTGTATATATCAGGCTATTAGTTTGTAACCAGTTTGTTATTAAGTTAAGAGCATGCCTTGTCGTGCGGATAGCGTGCTGAACTGATTATCTCGACGCTCCCGGGTTATGTATCTGTTTGTTTTACATGTTTCGAATGTTTCTTCAGAGTTAAAGATAGTTTACTTCCTAGTCCAAACCTTCCGCAGGAGGGGATGGGAGCATGCAGGAATTGAGCCAGGGACCAACGATAAATCCGAACTACAGTCTAGTGCTCAAACATCAAGATAAGGCACGTTTATACCCTTCTCGCCATCCTCCGTTGTCCAGCGAGAAGTTAATTATTTTCAACTTAGAAGGAACATCCGAAACATCTTGCGAATAGACGGATCTGACAGGGATCGTACTCCGACGGGGGCCGCCTCTGAGTTTGTGTGATAACACAAACTCTGTTTGTAATCTTGTTTAAGTAGCAAGTCCGGTATTTTGCGATTGTTTTGAATTACTCCTTTCTAGTGCTTTGCCTTGCTGGTTAGAAGAGAAATAGTCTTTCTGGCACTTTAAGCTAACATATTATCGCACGCTTTGTAGAAATAAAATTGAAATGCGACTAGCTTTTTGCTGTTCACGCTGCCGTGAATGTCGATATCGCATTCATCGAAGAAGCTCTTGAGAGTGTCTTTGGAGCGCTTATATTGGCCTCCTGGGAGCGCTTTCCTGAACCCCGTACAGAATTCGTTTGGGAAGGCGTTTCTCTGGCATGCGAACTACATGTCCCACACATCGAAGTTGGGACCTTTTTACTGTCGCATTGATACTGTACATGTTGGACAGCTTTAAGATTTCTGTGTCTGGTATGTGGTCGGACCAACGCACCTTATCGACACTCCTTAGACAGAATGGTTGCTTTGTCATCTGGTATGTGCACTGGAAAGTCGTTCGGAGGGTCTCTATAGTCAATACTTAAGTCTTCAGTATCACTGTGCTCTTTTTCTTGAGGAAGTTTCCAAGTACAGCAGCTCAAAAGAATGTATCTCAAAGTATGTAAACCAGTATTTCATGTGGTCTATTATAGACCACCAAGGCACTACGAAGAGTTTCAAGGTATATATGGAAGTGAAAAAAAAATTGGGGGTCTATGAGATGTCCATAGGTCCTACGCAAATGGATTTCATGTAAGTAGGTTGTGCCTTTAATATTCACATCTCATCAATGTAAGTATTTCTTCCACTAATATATGTTTTGTACCTAAGTTAATGATTGCCTGGTCGTGCAGTTTGCGCCTCGACTATCGTTTAGATTTATTTAACGATGGTCCAGGTTCAAAGCCTCTCCACGTCCATCCACCCTCGTCCTGAGTAGTTGATCTTTATTGTCACACTGTAACATAGTCTCCCTTACATTTACGTAATTGTTTTAGAATTGGTGTATTTTGTTGAAATAATCACTTGCATAATTAATTTTATAAACTAAACAGTTTACGTTTAGAAAACCAAAAGTAGCCGTTGCACCTAACTTTTTCAAACCGCATCGCACGGTGAAATAATATTTTTCGTATCTCTTCTAGTTTTAGAGATCTGTGTGTGACAGACGGACAGACAGACATTTTTGCAAAAACCTAATAGCGGCTTTTCCCCTTACGAGGCCGCTAAAAATGGAGTTAGTGAATTTGCGAAACTGCAGTACCGGTATAAGTTAAGCAAGGGCAGTGGCGTAGCATCCATGGCGCGAAGGGCCCACGACCATTTAGGGGCCCACACCCAATGGTGAAACAACCATGGGGACAGGGCCCCTCTATGCAACATAACCACTAGCTTAGGGCCTCTATGAAATATTTAGTAATTAAATGCAATATCTAGACTAATATGGGGCCCCATAAATAGCTTAATGAGTTTTCAACTCTAAACATGACCCTGCATAGCCCGTAGGGTTTACATATCGCATGGTACCATGTCTAATGACCAATTGTGGCGTGCCCTAAATTGCCATTTTGTTAAAAAAAAAAGAAAAGAAAAGTTTCTTTAAATTATTCTGCACGTCATATCAAACTTTATATTAACTTCCAAACATCAACTGTGTTTTCAACTCATTGCAAGGGACTGCTTTCATCAGTTTTATTGTAATCTGGTGACAGTGCGTTGGTGGTGACGTTTGGATCCCATATTCCAATTCTTTCCTTTACTTCGGCCCCTTTGTGTTAATTAAACCGTTAATAGTATTACTTTTTTTTTTCGGCTTTTTTTTCTATAACCAGAATTCTAGATTTAGACTTAAAATAGGTATTTAACAACAACACATCATATTATGTTTGTTACTTAGGGAAATATTGAAGATGTAGACTTTTTAGCTACTTATTGTGACTGAATTGGGAAGGAGGTTTATAGGCCTAATACAAAATTTTAAGATAGCCCTATAGCGATTATTGATAGCTCCTCCTTCGTAGTCGAAGATGAGCACATTTCTCATCTCCTAGGGACTCAAAAAATGACTATAAAGCCCTATTCTCGCTTTAAAAAGCGGCCGCATACGTGGCATGTGTGGGTTAGGCCAGTTGCAGATAGGCCTGCTTCTTCTCTCAGCTTTTTGCTGTTCACGCTGCCGTGAATGTCGATATCGCATTCCTCGAAGAAGCTCTTGAGAGTGTCTTTGGAGCGCTTATATTGGCCTCCTGGGAGCGCTTTCCTGAACCCCGTACAGAATTCGTTTGGGAAGGCGTTTCTCTGGCATGCGAACTACATGTCCCACTCATCGAAGTTGGGACCATTTTACTGTCGCATTGATACTGTACATGTTGGACAGCTTTAAGATTTCTGTGTCTGGTATGTGGTCGGACCAACGCACCTTATGGACACTCCTTAGTCAGAATGGTTGCTTTGTCATCTGGTATGTGCACTGGCAAGTCGTTCGGAGGGTCTCTATAGTCTTGGGTTTATACCCTGTGATCGCCATCAATGTTGTTTGTTTTCCAACCGTATCGTCAAAAAAAAAAGGTAGGCCTACTATATATAATTACTTAACTCCATCAACAAGCTTGCTAAACATACAGACACCATGAAGTAATGATGTATGTGAATGATGTAGACAAGGAGCACATTGAAGAAGTTGACAATTACTGACGAAAATAATTCATCGCATGGTGAATGCTAGTTTTAACTTTAGCATGCCACAACATTTCATTTAGTGATCAGCGTGAAGATTATCGTTTAGGTGATACAAGTAACAACAACAATGTCAAAGCAGTACATACATTCTTTAGAAAACAAAAACACAACCCTTTACTTCGACCCAGTTTCAAAACGAAATAATAGACCTGTTGGGCGATGCAATTAAAGGAGATCCAAACAAATTTTATAAAATTGGCATTAATTATTGAAAATGTTTTGTCAACTCCGATGACGAACTACCTAAGAAATTGCATTCAGATAATTAGACTATTTGTAGGTTTCATATTTTCTAGAACCAGAAGTCTGCAGAATTGACTGAGCAAATACTCTAAAGTTATAAAATATGCCCATCTTTCTTTAAATTACAATGGTGTTTTTTTATTTTAAGCGAACAGTACAATAGCCTCAGTGGCGTAACTAGGGATTTGGAAGCCCGTCAGGCTTGACGTTTTCAAAGGCCCCTTCGTTTTGACATTCGACATCATGACATTAAATTAAGGAGTAATATTTAATATATAATGTAAAACAAAGTAAATGTACTAATATATATAAACTACTGGATTTCTTTGTTACACGAAATATCTCATATTGGGGGGGGGGGCATCAATATATCACTGAACCCGGGCCCCCGGGTACCTTGCTACGCCACTGAGCAAGGGGTCTACCGAAAACTAGAAAACCTAGCAATTGGCAATAGCGGTGTTTGGAATAGCATTTGGGGTAATTGCGATGGAGATTGTACTGTCATCAACTTCGAAAACTAAATCAGTTCTAATAAACTAGGACTTGTTACTTAATATTTTCACTATATCTTTTATATACCAATTACCATTGAAGTTCATAATATACATTTTTGGTTTCGAAATACCGTTCAGTTTCGGTAAAGACAGCCGAGTCTAAGAGGCTACCATCGTTTAACAATTTACCTCAACATCAATAAATCAATGACAAAACTTATATGAAAAAGACATTTATAACATTTGTAGTAACATAAATGCATCCTTTGACAAATTGATTTTTTTAATCAAAATAACTAAACAAAGTAAAGTGTTTTCTTGACTTTCGGTGGTGATACGTTTCAAGACCTCACGGGAAGGTCAGATTTTTGCAGTTTTTAGTTTCATAAACCTATACTTTTTTTCAGATATAAACAGTGTCTCCAGTTATTTCGCCCAATCAGCTTCCAGAAAGTTTGGTGAAGACATTATTTTTTTCTTTTCCAATAGGCTACTGTGAATAAACATTGTGCGGCCGTGGCCCGTGGGGAAAAAATATGGGAGTCTTTTGAAAATTATTTTTTGAGAACCCGTGGTGTTGGTGGTATGGCCCTTCCACAAAAGTCGAGTCTGCAAAAGTTTATGGACCATTCTAGATCTTATACCACTCTTTGTTCTTATAGAACGTCCTATTTGTTTCTGTTAATGCAGAACAATTACCATACAGTATACAATGTACTTAGGCGGCAAATAGTAAGCCAAAAATACCTACGTAAGAATCTATGTTTTGAAACCAAAAAAAGTCCCACAGCGTTAGAGTTGGAAATACCAAATTGTTTATGTTTACAGCGTTAGAGACGGATGAGCCCGTTAGCGATGATGTGGTACGGTATATATGGTCTATCCTTATGGCTAAGGGCCTGCACATGAAGCTTGCCCAGGGCCCCGCACACTGCAAAGGCCGCCCCCTGACAAGGGGTCTATGAGACAAAATTTTGGGAACCACTGATGTAAACAGACATCTGGCATTAGTCCTTGGGCTGCATTTTTAGACTATTCTCAGGAACAACAGTAGGTGGCACACATTCAAAAAATCGTTTTTTCATGGTTTTAGGGAGGCTCGACTTCAAAGCTCGATTCTGACTCAACTATTTTTACTATTTTTATCCTGCCGGAAGCAAGAAAACCAAAAGCCACTTTCCCAGAGATGCACCAAAAGATTGGACCCTTGCGCACTGAGCAATCTAAGGCATAAAATGTCGCTATATACGAGTAGGAAAATAATGAACAAGGAATTACAACTTACTATAGCAATATGCTTCAGCATCGGTGAATACAGCAGGATAGTCAGGTAGATAAAATTTTAAACACATCTGTACATTCTTGTGGCGATACAGTTGAAAGCCAGGATATTTTCTGCAGGTTTCTGGATTTGGTTTTGGGTCAGGCCAATCGTTCAGATTTACTTTATCTAAAAATAAAATGGAATCTGTTACATCGTTAATGTCAAAATGTCTAGGTTTCTGTGTATGTTGTTGAGTTAGACCAGCCGTTTTAGTTTATATCTAAAAATATGGAATCTGTTACACTGTTAACGCTGTCAAAAGTCATATTTTTCATTTTGATTTGGCTACGAAAATTTGCAATAGTGGTATAATGTCTTAAAATTTTTCAGACATTCAATTAAGAAAGAAAAAAAAAGAAAAGGTTTATTACAACATAAGCGTACCTGTTCAAGACGTATACTCTACTTATACCAAGACATCTTAAGTCTAATACTGTTTTTCTTTTTATACTCTTAAACTTGTACCAATTGCTTCCCCTTAAAGACAAAATAAAAGTGCACATCTCTTTAACTAACTCTTTAGCTTTAACTAACTAACTCTCTTTAACTAACTGTATGTATAGGTTGTACTTAATGTATTACTACAGTACCTTGATAATCCTAGATGCTTGGATATTTGTATGGTGTATTACTAGTATAGTAGCTAGATAATCCTAGATGCTTGGGTATCTTGTATGGTAAACTACTACAGTACCTTGATTATCCTAGATGCTGGAGTATCTTGTACAGTGTATTACTGATGCGCAGGGCCGGATTAAGCCAATTTGGTGCCCTAGGCACAAACCCACATGGGTGCCCCCTTCTGCCCGGACCCCCGATCCTCCACTGACAGTTGGTATGTTCAATATTATGCTAAAAATCTAACAAAGACAAACGATTATTAACACATATGTTTGTACTACCGTCACTCATATACGACCTGCAATAAGGTATTTCTGTAATATATGATTTTTAGGAGTATTTTCTTTTTTTTAATTTATTCTTTTTTTTTTTTTTATTTACTTCTTTTTAAATTTAAATTTTCTTTTTTTAAGCGTTTTTTTCTTTTTATTAAAAATAAAATTTCACTATGAAATACATTTTAAACATTAGAAAATTTAATAAATCATACAAAATCCTTTATTTCAACAGCATACAAACAATTTTTTTCAACTTGGCGATAATAACTGAGAAAGTCAGAGAGAGCACACATTTACGTTCTAAAGTTCTTTTTTTCTAGATTTACGTTTGGCAAAGTTTTTGAGTACATCACCAAAGTTAATTTTGCGCAACAAGTCCGCCTCAATCATCAGCAGAGACAAGGAATCAAGCCTTTCTTGTTTCATTGTTGATCTACTTGGATTTTTTGTACGTTTCAACTGAGAAAAAGAGCGCTCAGTTGAACAGTTCGTGACCATTAATGTTAAAAATATTCGATTTCTACATTTGGAGAAGCACAATCAATGTTGTCTCTATTACTCTGTAGAGTTCTGCATGACAGAACGTGTTCTCGGACTTAGATTCACGAAACTTGTGGCGAATATATGAGTGGAACTGTTGTAGTTCAAAATATAAATTCTTGTTCAGATCTTCAGGATAAGCATTAATTAGTGCTTCACAACACTGCAATGTTTGTGGTACATCGACCAAACAAGAAAATCGCACAACTATATCATTATATACCTGCGCTCGTCTACTCATCTCTGTCTCAAATTTATCAACATACGCGTAGAAAGTAGATATACGAAATTTGTCTCTGGCATTCAGTGAGGCCTCAGGGGCATTACCATCAATGACCACTGTCTTTTGTTTACTATTAAGGGTTAAAGTTGCCTTATATTCCACACCTGGTGTTAGTTCTTTTGGAGCTTCTTCAAATCTTTAAAATTCAATCCTAGATTCATGCAAGTGATCTGCTATTGAGGAACACAAATCAGCACACGTTTTCAAATTTACATGCTCATTTTGTAGAGCTTGACTGACACTATGAAAATGTTGTAAGACTTCTTCCCAAAAGACTAGCATGAAAGCAAATTCAAATTCTTGCATCTTCTTTGCAATGTTTTCTGCTTCTCTTCTGGTGTCCCCCTAATGTGACTGGTCTTCTTGTAAATATTCTAACGCTTTTAAAATGTGGATGAGACTTTACAATAGCTTCAGTTGCAACAGCATGTGCCTCCCATCTGGTATCGGAAAGGGCTTTACAGGCGTTCCATTAAAAAGGCATCCTTTCAGAATCTTCCATCTGTTGGTTGAAGCTGAGAAAAGAGTATAGATCAGTTGCACTGTATGGAAGAAGTTTACTGCCTTTAAACAAGAGTCAACGGCACTTCTGCCTACCAGATTTAGTGAATGGGCAGCACAGGGTATGTATATAGCAAACTCATTTTCCTCTTGAATTTTTTTCTGCATGCCCTTGTAGCACCCAGATATATTAGCAGCATTTTCGTATGACTGACCTCTGCATTTCGAAAAATCAATATTGCAAACTTCACGTAAGTACTGAAACACTTGCTTAGCCATACTTTCGCCTGTGTGACTTTGCAGCTCCAAGAAAGTCAAAAAGCGCTCAATGGGCTCTCCATCTAACACATGTCGAAGAACAACACTTAACTTATCTATATGTGAATCATCTGGTTTTGAGTCTACTGACAAGCTGAAATAACCGGAAGCCTCTACTTCCTCTAAAATTACTTCATGAACTTTTTGGGTCATAATTTCAATCAGTTCTCATATAGTTTTGGATAAATAAGAAGGATTTCCTTTTCCAGAATTTCCATAATTCGCAATGTGTGATGCTAAAAATGGATCAAACTGACTGACCAACTCCAGCAACCCTAGATAATTTCAATTTTTGTAAAGATCCTAATTTTTCATTTGTCCCTCTAAAAGCAGGACCACGCTCAGCTATTGTACAAATAACCGCTACTGTTCGCCTCAAAATATGTTCCCAGTAACTGTACTCTTCATTAATTTGCTCTTCTAGCTTTTGTAGTAGACCCGAGCCTTGTCGACGAGTTAGGTATATTAACATGCAGTGTTTATGCGTTTGCTAATGTCATGTCGATTTGGCGCGGCTACCGGGACAATATACTCATTTTCTTGCGGACTTATGGTGCCCCCCAAACGCTTGGTGCCCTAGGCACGTGCCTTGTTTGCCTAATGATTGATCCAGGCCTGCTGATGCTAGCTAAATGACTAAAGAAAATATACCACGCCACGAGATAATATGACAATAACGAACAGGATCACTGCTCAGTAACTAATTTTAATCAAGAGGAAAATAGATAAACGAACTTTAATGCAGAATTGACTACAGTGTAGAGTCACTCACTAAAACGATGTTATCCTTAAAAAAGCCTAGCAATAACTGTTATAAAAGTCTACAATCCTCTTCTCTAACCAGTGGCATATGAAAGATATTTGATTCTCTGTGCGGTAGTTTCTAGTGATCCCCTCCCAAGCAATTAAAAAGTTATAAAACAGAGAAAAGTTTCTGATTCCTAAATAATGTGTATTCATTATTTAAGTTTTGGTATTTCGCAAAAAAAAAATATTGATTTCGCAAAAAGATATACCTTACTTTGCAGCAAACTATCAACAAATTCTATCAGTTTTTCCATTAGGATCTGTTCAATTGACGAAATCGTCAAATTAATGAGTTATAAATACCAGAAACATTCATTTTAGCTTATGTCGCTAGGAGAACCATCGAGATAGATTTTCATATGATGATTCAACAAAGGCGACTAAAATTATAGTTATCAGCCATATCATGACGTTGTTCTTTTGGGTTATTTTTGAACAATGCGATCCAATTAGTATAGTTCCATGGTCCAATGAAGAAATTCCCTTAAGAAGCCCTTTCTTGTATATTGATAGAAATCTATCTTTTTTTTCGCCTGGAAACTTTTTCTCGTGGCTAATATTTCGCTAGGATCCGTGACAATCACGACCCCAGATGTCGACACTGCTACGAGGAAGACGAGAGAGTAACACACATCCTCTAGGAATGCAGGGTGCTTAGAGACGGTTTCGAAGATACGACTAGTCTTGAGAAAGATAAAACTGGTGCATGCGGGGGTCTAGCCCTGGGGGACACGACAACTCGTTCACTGACATTTCGTTCACCGACAAATCGTTCACGACGTTTCGTTCACGCGACTATTCTTTCACCAGACATTTCGTTCACGCGACTATTCGTTCACAAGACATTTCGTTCACGCGACTATTCGTTCACGCGATATATCGTTCACGGACTATCCGCTCACAGACAACTTGTTCACCGACAACTTGTTCACCGACAGTTTGTTCACGACAAATCGTTCACGCGACAAATCGTTCACTAACAATTCGTTCACAGACAAATTGTTCACAGACTAATCGTTCACTCGATATTTCCAAAAAAAAAAAAAAAAAAAAAAAATGCTAGCGATCGGGCCTAATCCGAAATTCTTTGTTATTTTTTTTTTGTTGTTGTTGTTGTTAATATTTTGTTTATGAGGACAGTATGTGATAAAATTATACTTAAAAGAAAAAAAGGAGATCTTACAAACAAGCTGAAAAATTTAAACTTTACTATAGGTCACATTTTTACTTTCACCTTTACTATACCTTTACCCCCCCCCTCTTTTATTTCATCTACCAGGAATCTACCCATTCATCTGGAAACCCTAGTTAACACCTAGTTGAGTGCTAGACAGATTGGCTCCTCTGGAAGTAATAAAACTTTATTGTACATTGCCTATACACATTTTCAATCTGTTAACATTGAAAATATTTACAAGACACTAGTATAGTACTTTGCATGTAGTAAGGTAGAAGTTGTATTTTATTTTTATTTTAGTTAATTTGTTTCTATATGTAACCACTCACTGGTAGACTAATTTGATTGCTTGGACTTCAATTACAAATTTATTGAAACAATTTAGTTTTGTTGTATAGAGATAATTATTATTTTTCAACTAAACTAGAACTAAAATATTTCCTGGTGTTCTATATGTAGTTAGTTTTTTTTTTTTCTCTTAGATGTGTTAATTGATAAGTATCAACCTTAGATCTGTATCTATAGTATGTGACGTTCAGAGTGGAAAAGTTTAAAAGATGACAATTAAAAAAAAACTTTCACCAATGTTTTGCAAACTCGAAGATGAATGTAAAAAACAATGACTTCCCATTGAACCATCTTTTCTGTTATAAGTATTAACTCCTTGTCCGATAAAGTTATATCAGAGAGCGAGAGCCGCCATTCTGTCTAGCACTCAACTAGGTGTTATTAACTAGAGTATCCAGCGAATGGGTAGATAAAAAGGGGGGGTGGTATACATAGAGGAAGGCTCTAAAGAGGTTTAACCATAACGGCATGATGAAATGGGTTTGTTAATTAAACATCTGGACCGCTATTAAGAAGAAAAGCAAATATGGGTAGGGCGTACAAGACTACATGACGGACATGAGCGTTAAGGCCAAGTGCCGGGTTCGCTTGAAACTGTCAGACCTGCAAACACACGCTCACAACCCCCACCATCATCTGTCCTAAAATGACCATCAAGATCAGTGGCAAATTTAACTGCAATACCAGAGGAGTCATATATGCCATCTTATGCTCCAGATGTTAAATGGTCTATATTGGAAACACGGGCAGGACTTTAAAAACACGACTCCAAGAACACCTTAGAGACATTCGTAACTTTGCAGCTAAGCCCGTCTCAATCCATTTTAACAATACACATCATAGGGGTACCAGTGATCTCCTCATCACTGTTATACAACAATGTAATGACAAAAACACCCGTCTGCAGATCGAAAACAAACGTATTGTCATGTCAGGTACCCTCCAACCTAACGGGATCAACAACCAACACACCTTTGTTTAATATGCGACGGTCACCCTACTCCCCCTCTCCCCATCCATCTTTTCGTGACCTCTCCGCCCCCTTCCGTTTTCCCGCACTTTTACACCCAGCGTAGCTCATTTCTTCTCTGCCTCGATAGAGAACAACATCGGACAGATAAGTTACCTTAAGACTCTTTTGTGTTAATTATTTGTTTTTTTTTTTGTTTGTTTTGTAGCTGATGAAGGCCTCGTGGCCCAAACGTCCTTTGTTTTACTTGGTCCCGCAGGGTACATTTATGCATGTTCTTTGTATTTACCCCTAACTAGCATGCTTATGAGGTCACAGCATGGGCCACAACCCCGTAAAACAGTCCCCCTGTTTCTTTCCTCAGTTATGTCCCCGCCTGTACACTTATATGTGCATATTGTATTATTATTTTTGTCATATTGTTAGCTTCCTCAGTTATGTCCCTGCTTGTACACTTATACGTTCATTTTGTATTACTATTGTTATTATATTGTTTGCATGATAAATGTTTTTAGATCCAGCAAGACATCGTTAACATGTATCTTAGCTAGTCTGAGGTAGACGCTCCTACCAAGGAGGCGCTTCTCGCCTATCATGCTGTATGGTTTAATAATTTAGGCTCCTCTCACATCTCTTCTCACAGCCTCCTATACCAGGGTTGGCGTGTTTTGCTGCCTGAAGACACATCTCAGCAGCTCTCCACACAGTCCAGTCGAGGGTGAATTATCCATCACGCTAGACCAGAACTGAAGGCATTCCAGGCTTAAGTCCCAAGACCAGTCTACACCTATCAGAGGGATAAGTCCGCCACGTGGCATCCTCCTCTTCACCACTTCAGCACCTGCCTACACGCAGGACGTCAACCGACTGTCAACAACACAGCGGAGACTCATCTCAAGAGAGAGAATCTTAGACACAAATAAGTTTAATAAGTGAGAAACAGACGAACTAGCTAACCATACCCATTCCCAGTGATGATATTATCTTAGGAATTGTCATAAAACCTTAAATCATTCTGTACATTCCCCCTTTTTTTTACTAATTATTTGTATTTCTTCTTATTTGCTCCATATTAAATATTTGTTCTTCTATCAACTCAACAGACCTTGGTTCTTGCTTGTGCCTGTCTTTGTGCCTATAATAATAATAATAATAGAATATTTACCACGTTGTGGCTCTAAGACTTTACCCCTAGGAGTCGCAGGCCATATCCCCATCGGAAAGTGTAAACAAACCGATTGGCGGACTTATTCCACCACAGTGGCTAGAGTTCGAATCCAGAATCTCATCTCATCTCATCTCAGCCTGTGGTCCCTACTGGGGCTTAGGCCACCAACCAGCTTTCTCCAGGCATCTAGTTTCTGGGCGAGTCTCTCCAACTGTCCCCATGTCTTGCCCATCTGCTTGGCTTCTGTTTCCAGATCGCGGCGCCATGTGTTCCTGGGCCGTCCTATATTCCTCTTTCCTTGGGGGTTCCACTTTAGGGCTTGCCTTGTTATGTTGGATGCCGGCTATATCTATTTCAATGGGCTGCTGTTTTGTTCTTTGCCAAAGTTCCTCATTCGAGATCTTGTCTAGCCAGCGGATCATAAGAATCTTCCTCAGGCAGGTGTTGATGAATACCTGGATTTTTTTTATGGTGGTGACGGCGGTTCTCCAGGTCTCTGCTCCATCAAGTAGTATCGGCTTAACAATGGTGTTAAATAGCCTTATCTTGGTGGTGGTGCTTAATTCCCTAGATCCCCAGGTGTTCTTCAGCTGATGGAGGGCTGCTCGATTTTTACCAATGCAGGATCTACCAAGTTGTATTTGCTGAGCTAACACAGAAACCTCCCAGATACTTCCACACCCCACTGTGACTATATCACTGAGCTGTAAGCATAAAAGATGCGGTATTGAAAAGCATTTTTAAAAAAGCAATCACTGAATGTGAGCTCTGGTTGTTTCAATTTTCGACTCTAAGTTCCACCATTCATTGGACCTATAGTGAGATTTATACGAAGAAGAGTATGCAACGGACGCCCCCAAAAATTTTTTTTTGGAACAGCAACACACCCATTTTCTCAAAACTTTCTCGCCGTTTGGCATTTGACTGTAGAACAGAGAGGCCTACATGCCAATATGGAAATGCGATTTCCAAGACCTGAAAATGATTATTTGGAGTGGCAAATGCGTATTTTCCCTAAATATTAAGAAATATACTCGGGAAAGACTTAAAATAATTTAAGCACGTAATATACACAAAAGGCACATAATATACACGAAATGCATGCAAAATGCTACAATTCTTAAGTTATCACAGCATAAAGTTATATAAAACATTTTGTTCGTTGGTCAAACAGTGTACATTTTTGTCATAGTTTTATTTAGAAAACGTCATAATAATGCCGATCTTGTTACTTTGCAATGATTTTATGATCACAATGCCTCTATTCCACATCCATAATAGTGGCAACAAAATTTCATTAAAAAGAATGAGAACTTTGTTACAAGTGAAATGAGACTTACACTGCAACATTAGATAGATAGATAGATAGATAGATAGATAGATAGATAGATAGATAGATAGATAGATAGATAGATAGATAGATAGATAGATAGATAGATAGATAGATAGATTTAGTTTAGTTTAGTTTAGTTTTAGTTTTAGGCACATCGGCACAGTATTGGCCATGTCGTGCCCGCAGTCCCTTAAGAACCACTCTCAGTCTATAAAAACAGGGGTCAAAGTCCATATAATTAGCTCATTAAAATCAAGGTCTATTTACAGTTAAAACAGTACAGGTAAAAATTTTAAATATTTGATAAAAATTTAGTGTAAATAGTACGTAACTACGGACTCACAAATCAGATCCTCGCAGACAGCCCCACCTCCCGGATAAAGCCCAGTATCTTCCCAGGGTCGACACTATCAAAAAGTATTTGTAGGTCAGTGGCTATAAAAAAAAACTTTTCCCTGACATCCTGGTATCTGGGGCAGTCAATGAGGATATGTCCCACTATGAGACGAGAGTCACAACATTCACAAAGTGGAGGCCCCTCTCTCTTCAGCACAAAAGAGTGTGTGATGTAGGTGTGGCCAATCCTAAGTCTAGACATGGTCGTGCTACCACGCCTTGTCAGACCCTTAGATATGGGCATCCACAGGACATCCGCCACGATCTGCCTGAGTTTGTTGTGATTCTCAGCCTCCCATCGGTCCTGCCACTCTTGATAGGTGGCAGTGGCAATATTTTGTCTCAGATCCGAGTAGGGAATTTGGGTTCCTGACACTGTATGGTTTAGGGCTTTCTTTGCTTCTCTGTCTGCGGCTTCGTTTCCCTCTATGCCTACATGGGAGGGGACCCAGATGAAGGTGACATCCCTATGGCTGGCTGTTATTTGGCCCAATGAAATGTCAGTCTTCATCCGCTCCAAAGCTTGCAATGCAGATTTGGAGTCGGAGCAGATTATAAATTTTCTTCTTTCTGATGCTTTAACGGCCATAAGTGCAAGCGACAGTGCATGCAATTCGGCCGTAAAGATGGAGCATCCATCAGGGAGTCTACGGGAGATTGTTTTGTTCCGTAAGGAGCAGGCACACGCGACCTTTCCATCCATTTTGGATCCGTCAGTGTAGATGGTGCCACAATCTCCGTAGCTCTCCTGCAGTTCCCTAAAGTGGACTTCTAATAGGGTTGGGTCTGTGTTTTCTTTTTTAAGATTAAGGAGGGATAAATTTAATTTGGGTTTATTAGTTAGCCAAGGCGGATTTTGTGGGGTTTCTATTTTAGAAATTTGGTCAATGGGTGGGGTTAAATTTTGGATGGATTCTCCCATTCGAAGGCCTAACGGCTGTATGACGTTAGGCCTTCGAATGTATAGTTCAGCATCTGTGGGATAGAATACGGGGTCAAAAGCAAGGTTCGTGAGGTTGGATTTTAGCTTTACTATGTACTGCATTGCAAGCTTTTTCATCCTTATGTCCATGGGGAGCTCTCCAGCCTCCACATGTAGACTTGGAATTGGTGATAGATAGATAGATAGATAGATAGATTGATTGATTGATTGATTGATTGAGTGAGTGATTGATTGTTAGATTGATTGATTGATTTTCGAAACAAGAATGTCTAACTTAATGTAACGTATATCTATTGGGCCTTTCAATGGAAAAAGCTGCAAATAACCTTGAGATGTTTGAGCCTGTTTCGTTAGTTATAGACCAAGATTTCAAAGCTCTTTAAGCAATGTTTCATTGAATTAGTACGCACTCACTTGCCTTTATTTAACGAATATGATTAAGTTTTATATTAATATTTACAATTAATTAAAAAAGAAAAAAAAAGAAATACTCAAGATGTAGAGTCCTCTAGTTGACGTCATCAAACAAAGAAAAACAAAGAAAACATTGTAGCTGTTCATGTCTACTGTCAAGAAAAGTTTCTTTCAGATCTGGTGTAGAAAACTAAATGGAAGAAATTTTGACGTAGACTACAAAATGACATGTAAACGTGGCCAAAAGATAGACGTCCAAGTGGTTTTAGTTTTGACATATCTCATTAAATTTCTTATTGATTTTTATCTACTGGTTGCCCTAACAAAACAAAAAAAAAAAAAACTGGATGTCAATAATTTGCTGTGATAAGTTAACCTATAGAACAGGTAGTAAAAATCCAAGCAAAGACAATAACTGCACACAAAAAGTTACACACTTATATTGAGCTCAATGGGTCCACACATACTTCATTTGTTGGTAAGCAATGCGGTAAAGAGGCACTTTCAATATTTTCAGCGTAAATATTAGAAGTTATAAGTGCTCATTGACAACAACCACAATACTACTTCATTGCATACTTACAAAATGTTGCCGACGAGATTGTAATGTTGAACAGGCTGATTCTGTTTTGTATTGTTGAACAGGCTGATTCTGTTTTGTATTGTTGAACAGGCTGATTCTGTTTTGTAATGTTGAACAGGCTGATTCTGTTTTGTATTGTTGAACAGGCTGATTCTGTTTTGTAATGTTGAACAGGCTGATTCTGTTATTGCTTTAGCATCTTTCACAAGTGTTGGAAAGAACATTTACAAGAAATCTTTCACGAATTTAGACAACAAGACTTCACTATCAAACTAAACCAAATGGAACTAGCCATCCAAAAAGTAACTTTTGTAGGTTACGAAGTGTCTTTTTTTAAGATTAGGGCTTTGGATAAGCGAGAGAAGAGCCTGTGTATTGTTTAAGGTCGGAACGATGTCACCCACAAAAACCCAGGAAACGGAAATATCAGATACAGTTTGGGATCAGTAGCGCCGCAGGTTCTTACAGGTTGTAACACAGTGTGCCAAAATCTGCCTCATTGTCAAAAAGATATATAACTCCTTCAAAGAACTAGCTCACATCACCAAGAGAATATTAGACATTTAAATGAACACAGCTAAGAAACAAGAAGTATAATAGGACAATGTATTTTCTACCAATGCTTCACACACTGGTGGATCCGGGGGGGCGGTAGTAGTGATCGTCCCCCCCACTCGGCCGACCCCCTTCCTTTCGCCGCGAACCTCACTAGGTAGGCTTACAGCGCTTCCACAGACCCCTAAGCTATCAAGAAAAAGGCCTCAACATGATTTTTTCTTTCGAAGGTTGAGAAACATTGCTTTTTTTATTCTTATATATATATATACATATATTCTTATATGTATATATATACATATATTCTTATATATATATATACAGCGAACTTGAAAGAACCTCACAACTCAGGGCTCAAAAGTATCAGTGACATTTAAATACATCAAATACATCTCAAGTGGCAATCACATTAACACTGTCTTTACAAAAACATAGCCTTGCTCCGGACTTGACGCACCGTGCTGGTTCTGACTTCGCCTCGTACAGGTCACATTGCGAGGTAACGTAAAGTGCGTCGATTTTGACACACTCGCTCTTATATAGTGTCTCTACTGGCCTTCTTGAACTTTCTTGACCACTCCAGTTGATCACTTTCACCGTGACTTGCGTGCGTAATCGTCCTTGCGTGCGTAATCGTCCTTACGTGCGTGTATTGTCACTGGTCACAGTTGACCTCTTGTACTGTGCTGAACTGGGGCGATTTGGGTAGGCTAAAACACACACACTTAGCACAACCAACATCTGTGTCACCAGGTTTACAACAATATGCTGTACGCACGTTTATGCACAGGGTTAGGGTTTACTGGGAGGTAGGGTTAAAGTTTGAAAAAAAAATTGCCCCCCCCCCACTCGAAAGTTCTGGATCCTTTAGTGGCTTCATACCATACTTAACTACGCGGTACTTTCTTAATCATTGAGAAACCTATTGAAGAACTGTCAACGACACATAAGTACTTTACTCAACAGCGCTACTACTAACAGATTGAAGAACACCTCTTTTCAGAAGATCTATTCTCATGTTACCAGAGACAAAAAAAAACATGACCCTCCAATGGCTTCCATCTTGCAGTAGACAAGACCATATAGAAGCGATTGGAGCATGTCCAGGTGCGGATTGGGATTTAAAATCCGCCACTTGCATTACCATATTATCTGACCCATAAATTTATTGCCATATATGTTATAAGCCGCCCTCGAAATAATTAAACCCTTGATAATAAGGAAAGGAAAGATAATATAATTTTTGGGTTTAAACAAGTGGAATGTAGTTTGACTATATGACTAGATGACCATCTAGCGTAACTACTGTAACAATAACACGATTACAAAGAGAGTTCGTGTGATACACAAACTCAGAGGCGGCCCCTTCGGAGTCGGATCCCTGTCAGATTTAATGGTGAAAAAATATTTTTCATATCTTTTCTAGTTTTGGCGCCCTGAGTGTGACAGACGGACATTTTGCACAAACCTAATAGCGGCTTTTCCCCTTACGGGGGCCGCTAAAAAGTAGTCAAGGTGTAAAAACACTGACCGAAAGTGGAATAAAGTTTTTCAATCTTTCTTTTAGTCCTACTTGGTTTAAAGGGTGCTGTTGGTCTTCAAGCATCGTGATTTCTTCAAGAGATAGTAGCATTAGGTGTTAAATATAAGTATTGTATTTCTACATATATAGAATAAGAGACTATAGGAAAGCTCGATTTGGGCAAACAATTGTACTTTTGCTGGGTTTTTTATGTATTCCGGAAGACATACTTCTTAATCATTACTTTCGATCTTTAAGGTACAGGAAGCATAAGTTTTTGTTTCAACAAAAAGTCGTATATCTTACTCGTAGACATAAAGAAATATAGACTGGAAAAAGGAAGTAACTTCATTTAACTTGAAAACATATATGTCTATTGTATTCGGATTTCCGAGTTATGAAATATTTAAAAATTGCATGATCTTCAGTCTTAGAGATTAAACAAAATTTAAAGACATAAAATCAATTACACACAATTGCAATTCACAAATTTTCATTTCATAAAACTCTCTTATTGGCCAGTCTATTTCTTTATGTCTATGATCTTACTGAAGCACAGTTAAAAACAATAGACAAGACTGAACACGATTTAATAATTAAGCAAGATAACGCAATTTTACTTGATTTATTTGTTTACTATAAAAAAAATAATTAGTCAAGGTGTAAAATATGTATCAAACATATTTGTTGTACATGTGAAAAACTTTCCACACATTCAAAGTGTGCTAGTTTTAAGGCAAAACGGTTTCACAATAAGCATACAAATAAATGCCAGCATATTCTTTCATAAACCATAAACTTATGGAAACAAAATGAAAGTTAAAAAATGTTAATTTTCAAACACGAAAAAAACATTTTAGAAAACAGAAAATATGTTTGATCACTCAAAAGACTCCACCAGAGAGGCCGGAATTCAATAGAAGAGTCACCTGAATACTCAAGACAGGTTTGTCCCAATAACAAAGCCGTTTGATTATTTTCAGCAGTTGAGTTAATAAAAAAAAAAGTTATTTAGTTAATCATTATACATACTACAAATATGATAATAATAATAATAATAATAATCTTTATTGTCCTTAAGGAAATTTGACTTAAAATTTGTGCATTATACCAAACAACTATAAAGAGAAACAGAATGTTCATTCACACCAGACTCACAATTTACATGTCAAAAGTTTACATCAGATTGTTTCTGTTTAATGATTTGATTGCCAGAGGAACAAAAGAGTTTTTGTGTCTGTTTGTCTTTGCCATCGGTGTCTTGCATCTCTTTTGTGATGTATGTTGTCTGTAGGCCTACCAGTGGCTATGATACAAATAATTGTTCTTAATGACCTAGATCTATAAAATAAATTGTAACTCATAAAGTGGTAAGCTGTAACAAAAAAAAAAAAATCAGACAATTTTAAAATATTCTTCGTAGGTAACAATTGCATTAATTGAAAGTTTTGCTTTTGTAGGAAAAAAAGTTAAAACTACGATATGGTGTTAGGAAATGCTTCTTCTGGAAATTTGGGAGTTATCTACTCTTGTTTATGTTTGAAAGTTAGTCAAACAAGAGATAACTACTATGCAACTGATTACACTATCCTAACCTGATAAGCCTCTTCATTAGTAGTACATTCTAACATAAGGAGTTTATACATTCTTGTGCTCTTTTGAAAATATTTAATATTGTCAATGAAATTTAAATAGAAAATATCTAAAACAGATAAGTAAAAAAATGTTTATTTTTTCATTATAAAAACAAATTCTGTTACAATAGAAAAAATACTACATCTAAATATGTTATTAAAATATATCATTTACTTGTTGTGGATGGTTTTCAAACTTTGAGACTGGTAGTTAATGCCACACTGGATTGTAATATATGCAGAATATTGGCAAATCTGTTCATGAGCAGTGGTAGTTTTGGTGATACCTTTACTAGGACATATCGGTACTACAAATTATGAGAACATTATATACATGTTCATTTTCGTATGTCTTTAAAATGAATGTTACATTTCTAGGTTTTGCATGTGTGTTTGTAATAATAATAATAGACCTACTTACAGATTTAACTTAGTTGTAGACTTGTCATGTTACTTAACATCATGGAGGCCTTGGTGGCTGACCAGTAAAGCACTTTGCTTCCAAACCAGAAGTACCAGGCTTTAATCCTGGTTAATACTGGGATTTTTTATTTCAGGATTTCTTGGGTCCCTCTGAGTCCGCCCGGCTTTAATGGGTACCTGTCACTAAGTGGGGAAAAATTAAGCCAGTTAATTGTTGTGCTGGCCACATGACATCCTCGTTAACCATTGACCACAGAAACAGATGACCTTTACTTTATATGCCCTATAGATTGCAAGTTCTGAAAGGGGAACTTTTTTATTTCCTTAACATCATAATGTGGGTGGATTTTAATATTGTCCAAATACAAATGATAGAAAAAATTTCTATGGTCACATAAAATCTGTTTTTATTTATGTGGCCCAGACACTAAAATATCAATGGATGTCATCAAGTGCATTACACACATCTCTCAAAAAAAATATATGCATGTCAGTATTGTGGGCACAGGTAAAAATCCAAACTTTCTTATTTCACAATATGTATATATAATGTTAATAGTCAAAACCTTTATTGAAGGGCACGACATGGCCTATACTGTGCCGATGTGCCTAAAACCAAAACCAAACCAAAATTAAAAACATTGGTGTGTGGGGTATGGTGGGGAGAGTATAATATAGGTACTGTAGTAGAACGTAGGTTAAAAAATGCTTATTTAAAACGATGCAATTTTTTTCAATCAGAACTTCTAGAACCAAAATGGTCCAAATCCAAACAGCTTGCGACAACACATTACAAAGTCTTAAGTAAATGGCAGACTTATTGTAAAACTAGACCACTGCAAATAATAAAAAAAGAAAACCTATAATTTTATTATTTACTTGGAATCCACTCCTAAAAGTTAGAAAAGTAGGCTTAATTTAAAGTCTAACTTTGTTTTGGTTTTAAAAAAGAGCCATAAGATGGTGTGTTTTTTTCAGAGTTCAAAAGAAGCTGCCTGGTCAAGCGGTTTGCACGCTGGACTCTCGTATCGATTTACCGATGGTCCCGGGTTCAAACCCTGCCCGCTCCCATCCCCCGTCGTCCTGCGGGAGGTTTGGACTAGGAAATAACTATCTTCAACACTGAAGGAATTTCCGAAACATGTAAAACAAAACATTTTACAAATTTACAAATGTACAATATTTGTGTGAATAGTACCAATCAAAGTCTAACCTATATATATATATCATACATCAAGTAATAAGGTGGTCTTGATAATGCTAAATTGACATTGCTGTACCATTACATAGACTTCAAGATTTATTTTAATGCAGGTTCTAAAATCATTTTGTGGGCTGTTGGGTAACAAATACTAATAAGCATTAGCCATATTTACCATTTGAATAGTAATGATTGACTTGTATGTCCAACATCTTATATTGATTTTTCATTTGCTCATTTCTGGTCTAACTTTTATTGACTAGTAACAAATATTAGATCATGCTATTAGTAAATTAAATAGAACTGGGCTTATATAAACAAAACTTATATTTTAATAAAAATTAATTTAAGATGAAGTATCTCTAGTAATAACATATTTGTGTCTTTTTTCATTTATGTGTATTATACATTTTTTTATTTTAAAAAGTTTATTAGTATAACTTAACTCTTGAATTTATTCTTATGAAGGATAGAAATATAGCCTACTTTGTGTATAAATATAGCCAACATGTACATTTTTAGCTTGATAAAATTGTATTTGCATAAATTAAAAACAAAATGTGGTACTTAACCAGTGGCGTAGCTACCAATGTGCGGGTGGTGCGGGCCGCACAGGGCACCAACTGGAGAGGGGCCCCAAAATCCCCCAAGTGTGTATTAATTTCCTATTTCCCTGAGCTTTTCAGTAAAAACGACTAAGTGTATGGACACGAACAAACATAAACTACTGTATTTTAAACATTTATAAACTAGTCATGTCGCTATTTTGTTTTATCTCCTTGACGGTTATCATTAAATCCAGAAAAAAATGATCAGGCCGACATCCTGAATGATGAAATTGAAGAAAATACTTCAATACTGCTGGTTTTAGAGACTAAAGGACAGCACACAAGCATGTCTTTAGTACACTCCTCAAAAATTCATACTGAAGAAGCTGAACCATCAGACAGTGTAAACAATACTATTCGCATACATATTGTCAGTCGAGGATCTGAAATGTTCAGCGTATGAAAGCTCAATTCAGAGAGGTGCATAGGCATCAAGAATCAGCAAAAGGAAAGGCTAGAAAGCTTTCATTGGCTTGGTTTTTCCGGATAATTTCAAACGGCGAGAAAGTTCTTAGAAAAGGGGACGTGTTTTCGCCAAAAAAATAAATCTAATTTTTTACCCTTCATACTCTTGTCAACATGATCAAGTACCAAATCTTCATTTAAATCCAAAGATGGATTCAATGAGTGGTGGAGGTTATCCCCGAAAATAGAAAAAAAAAACATGAGACCAGCAGAGCTCACATTCAGTCATCGCTTGCTTGGAGGAAACTTGAAGTTCGCCTGAGAGTAGGGAACAGTATTGACAATAGTGCAGCTGGAATCGCTGAGATGATTCTAGAGAAACTATGTTCGGATGGCTTAAACATAATGGACTGGAGGAGTTAAGGCTATGATAATGCTGAGGTCATGAAAGGTCAAAACTACGGTGTCATTGCCTGCTCAAACCATTCTCTTAATTTAGCAGGAATTCGAGCTGCTGAAGCTGAAGTTGGTAACATTTTTTGGTACACTGGACCGTTGACAAGCTTTTTTCTTAACTTCAACACACCGCTGGGATATCCTCATCAAAATAACCGGAACTGGCCTTAAACGTTTTGTTGAGACCCGCTGGAGCGCCAGAGGAGAAGCCGTCAAGATGGTTCGGGATACATTTTCTAAAATTATAGAAAATGGAGACATTAACTAGCAGAGATGAAAATTCATCGACTAGATCTGAAGCAGGTGAATTATTAGTTGCTATTCAGTCTTTTAATTTTCTCACCTATCTTGGATTTTGGGCTCCTGTATTAACTGAAATTAATGATGTGCAAGTCTACCTTCAAAAACAAGGATTGTCTATTCGAGACTGCTCACTCAAACTAAAAATAGAGACATTTTTAAGTTGTAATTGAGAGGACATTGCTGAAGCCAGCATTATCTTTGCAGAAATCGTGTACTCAGATCTGAGAATCAGTACAGAACCTCAAAAACGTATTGGCCATAAGAAAAAGATGCCTGGTGAAAAAAGTGACGACTCTATACTTACACACAAAGAAGAGCTACGAAGGGAAATTTATTCTACCTTGGACAGGATTGTTCAAGAAATAATCACCCGATTCGAGCAACTTCATGATATAGCAGATATATATGAATTTTTGTAGCCTTCCCAGCTATTAAATCCTCAATTTCGATAGTAATCCAAGCGACATTGATAAAAACGAATTTCTGCTGGAGCGAAAGAGGCTTCAACGGTTTGTCACAGTTTCATCAGAAGCCTCCGAACTTCCAAAACAAGGAGCTGTTGAGCTCTTGAATTTTATAAAACAAATATCAGATAGATGATTCAGTCCCGAATATCGTCATCATGAATCACATATTTTTGACTATTGCGGTAAGCGTCGCTACATGCAAGTTTTTCCTAAGTAAAACTGATCAAAGATTACTTGCGATCAATGATGACAAATTTACGACTCACTAATTTGGTCCTTTTGTCCATTGAACAAGAGCTTGTGGAAAAAAATGATTTTGATAAAGTTATTGATACTTTTGCCAGCAAGAAAGCGCGTTAAATTCACTTGTACTATGTTTATGTAAAAGTGATTTTTTTTTTTAATTAATAATATTTGATTAATAAATACATATTATTTTGAACACAAATGTAATGTTTTGCAATGTTATTATTTAGTTAGTTGGTGTTTTTTTTTTTTTTTTTTGGGGGGGGCACCAAGATGAGGTACCGCACCAGGCATCATATACTCTAGCTACGCCACTGTACTTAACTATGACTTAGGTCAAAATAAAAAAAAATATTGTCTTTATAATTTATATTGTCTACACGCACTAAAGAAAATATTGCATCAAAATTGCAATTACAAAAATAGAAAACCATTCATTTTATTGCTAAATAAAAATATCTTTATTTTATAACTTCCGGATACTACTTCTAAGGAAAAGATAATTAGGTAGTTATGTAAAATTGTTTGCCTGTGTTTTGGAAATTTAATATCTCAGCATGTTATTCATTGTAAATATTAATATTAAATTACCTTTATAAAATAGCCCATAATTTTAATAATTTTTTATATAGGACAATTTAGTTAAATTTAAAATCTTTTAAAGTGTCCTTGAAATATTTTTTTTTAATATTGGACATGAATGAGGCATTATGTAAGTAGAAAGCAATTATTTCTTGTCTCATTTGCTACATACAGCAGTTAGTTATTTCACATCATATTAATAAAACAAAATAACACAGTTTATTTTATTTATAGTATACAGCAGGAGCTTGACTCATTTGATTTGTCCTTCAAAACTGAAGCGATTGCACCATTTATGAGCTTTCGAACATTTTTCTCCACTTCTGGGGATGTTTCTATGTAGCTGGCCGCTCCAACTCTTCGAGCAACAGCTGCTCACTCAGCACTGGATATTGCACGTTGACCGGCTGTCAGAAGCATATGTGTGATAGCCTCTGATGATCTGATCTAAAATATAGAATTGAAGTAATACATGAATACCAAGATTACAGTATAATAGAAAATACAAAGAACATGCATAAATGTACCCTGCGGGACCAAGTAAAACAAAGGACGTTTGGGCCACGAGGCCTTCATCAGATACAAAACAAACAAAAAATAACAAACAATTAACACAAAAGAGTCTTAAGGTAACTTATCTGTCCGATGTTGTTCTCTATCGAGGCAGAGAAGAAATGAGCTACGCTGGGTGTAAAAGTGCGGGAAAACGGAAGGGGGCGGAGAGGTCACGAAAAGATGGATGGGGAGAGGGGG
>JADKLZ010000104.1:5454704-5464761 GCA_021533235.1 Biomphalaria straminea
AAATTGTTTAGTGCTCCCATTAGAATGAAAGAAGCATATCTTTGTGCGCTTTGTCTGTTTGTTTGGTCTGTCCGTCACGGTTAGAAAAAAAACACACTAAAGGCTTTTGAAAATATGATTTTAACCTTTACTGTTCTTTCAGAAATATTGCGATAGTTTAAGGATGGGAGCATACAGGAGCCAGGGACCAACGATAAATCCGAACTAAAGTCTAATGCGCAAACATCAAGATAGGGTTTATACCCTGCTCGCCATCCTCCTCGTCCAGCGAGAAGTCAATTATTTTCAACTTGGAACATCCGAAACATCTTGCGAATAGGCGGATCTGACAGGGATCCGACTTCGACGGGGGCCGCCTCTGAGTTTGTGTATCACACAAACTCTCTTTGTAATCTTGTTTGTTAGAAGATGGATTCCAAACAGTTATTTGGCGTAAGTAGATTTTACTAATAAAATTTGGAACAATTTTTGCGACGATTTGTAAGATTATTAATATTATGAAGGTCGATTTCTTTTTCAAAACTAAATCAGGAACATTCTTTACCGATTAAAAAACGTTTGCAATGTTTCAGCAAGAAATTGAATGTGAAAAAAGACTAACAACCCTAATAGCGGCTTTAGACCATACGTATCCATTAAAAGTGGTTTTCAATTATCGTTTCTAGTAAATTACTTTCTTATTTTAAAATCCTGAACAACCTATTGTCAATATTTTTGTAAAAAAAAAGTCATTTGACATACATTTGTTTTAAGTTGAAAATACGGAACGATTTGATATTGACAATTAAAGTATAGTGACGTATAGTCAAAGAATATAAGTGTAATGTAAGTTATTATTGTGTTATCAAACAGTCATTTCACATAATTTGTTTTTAATATACTAATTTCAGTAACAACTTTATAGTTCATGAAATATAAATCCGTATTGAGATTTTCATTTAGCATTTATATGCTTTTTTCATAAAAAAATTGGAAACATATGATTGATTAAGTATTTAGCAACCTTTAACTCTGCTTTAAGCATAGAAATTACATATAATATAAATTAAAAGAGCAAACAGACATTCGTTGACATTGATTTGTTTTCACAAAACCTTCCGGAAAAATGTAAAACTATAGAGAGCACTAAAGGTTAAATCAGACTTTCAATTGGTTTTAGTGTGTTTTTTTTTTAATCTAAACGTGACGGACAGGCTGACCAACAGACAAAATGCACAAAAATAAGAGACTTTTTATACTGATTGGGCACCAGACAAAAAAGAATAATAATAAAATCTTCTTATATAGAAATGTTTAAGGAATTAGTTTAATATATGTTAATATTGCGACGTTACGCTACTGCACTAAAGTCGATTTTTTAAAAATCCATTTTAAAAAATGTGCATGATATTTAAATTTAAATTGCATTCTTGGCATTTATAAGCAAACATAAATGTATTCTTTAAATTTTAGCAGCTAGTCGACGATAAAAAAATACTTTTTACTATTATTTATATTTTTTTTTTGTAAATATTTCTTGTACCTGTTATAAATATATTTCACTTAGTGGTACTGAGAATGTGCAACTGTTCTTTATTAACATATTTTAACATTTCCTCCTATACATTTACGTAATTGTTTTAGAATTGGTGTATTTTTTTTAATTCACTTGCATAATTAATTTTATAAATTGAACGATTTGCTTTTAGAAAACCAAAGTAGCCGTTGCACCTTAATTTTTCTAGCCGCGTCGCATGGTGAAATAATATTTTTCATATCTCTTCTAGTTATATAGATCTGAGTGCGGCTTTTCCCAATACGGGGGCCGCTAACAATGAAGTTAGTAAATTTGCAAAAATGCAGTACCGGTATGGCGGTATAAGTTAAACAAAGGGTCTACCGAAAACCAGAAAACATAGCAAGGGGAAGTAGCAGCCTTTGGGGCAATTGTGATGGGAGATTTTACTATCATAAACTTCGAAAACTACATCAGTTCTAATAAACTAGGACTTGTTACTTAATATTTTCACTATATCTTTATTACACCAATTACCATTGAAGTTCATAGTATACATTTTTGGTTTCAAATTACGGTTAAGTTTCGGTAAAGACGGCCAAGTCTAAGAGGCCACCATCGTTTAACAATTTACCACAGCATAAAAAAAAACAAAAAAACATTCCAAATCGTTATTTCGAATATAATTATCGAAGTCGAATGTGATTTTATAAGAAAACTTGTAGTGATAAAGTTTGAACTACTCTATACAAGAAAAGAATGTTCAAGAGCAGTACTTCTGAATTCATCTCAGCCAAAAAAGCCCTTAAAAAGCAATTATTTGAAGGAAAAGAGAGATTCAAGGAAAAAATTGAAAGCTCTTTCAGAAAAATAACTCTAAAGCTTGTTGGAGAGGCTTGAAACAAATTACTGGCTACGTACCAAAGCGCGAACCAATGTGCGCCGCTGACAATAACAAATTTGCCAATGAATTAAATGATTTCTACAGCCGATTTGACTGCCACAACTTCGAGAAAGACCACAGTGATTTATTGGCATCATTTGAAGAGAGCAATGTTATCCAGTCTCAAGAACTGTTTAATAAACAAGAAGTGATTAAAATATTCAAACAAACAAGTAGACACCGCCAAAGCCTCGGGACCCGACAAATTAAGTGGCAAACTGGTAAAGCTATATGCGGAACATATTTATTTTTTTTGTGCTATCTTCAACAAGTACTGGCAAACGCACAAAATACCTTCCATTTGAAAGACATCTGAAATAATTCCAGTACCCAAAAAGAAGATTATTGCTTCCAACAACGATCTACGTCCCGTAGCACTTACATCAATTCCAATGAAATGCCTGGAGAAAATGATTTTAAAACATCTACTGAAAGAAGTCAAAACACGCCTCGATCCGCACCAGTTCGCTTACAAACCGTCAAGAAGTACAGAAGATGCAATACTATATATGCTAAATTGTCTATATCATCATCTTGATACTCAGAGACACTACGCCAGGGTATTATTCGTAGATTTTTCATCTGCATTCAACACCATCCAACCACATAGCATGATACAAAAATTATCTGAACTGAACGTTAGCAAAAACATACAAGCTTGGATTTTAAACGTCCTCATCAAACGCCCGCAATATGTAAAAGTGAACGAGCATGTGTCAGGCACGAGAGAACTTAGCACTGGAGCGCCGCAGGGGTGCGTCCTGTCACCAGTATTGTATACCATATACACAAATGATATTCAGAGCTTATCAGCTGACACTCCCATCAAAAAATTCGCTGACGACACAGCAATCATTGGCCTTATTGCAGGTGACGAAAATATGTACCATTCAACAATTAACACCTTTCACCAATGGTGTATGAATAACTTTCTAATTTTAAACGTTCAGAAAACTAAAGAAACGATTATTGATTTTAGGAAAAACAAAGACCATATTGCAGAAATTCAGATAGACAACCAAAACATAGAGCAAGTACAAGAATATAAATATCTAGGCACAACTATCAACAACAAACTGAAATGGAGTGAACACTGTCAAAATCTATACACGAAAATTAACCAGCGAATCTTCTATCTCAGAAAGCTAACAAAATTTAACATAGACAAAACGATAATCAAATTCTTCTACACAGCAACCATCAGCAGTCTTATTAACTTTGCCATCACCTGCTGGCAGTGGCGTAGCGTAGGGGGGGGAGGGGGGGAGGTTTTTGAAATCCCCCCGGGCCCCCGCCTAGGGGGGGCCCCCAAATGGGTGTTTCAAAATACATAATTTAATATATTTGATTGACAAATAGTGTCAACGGGTGTATTTTTTTTCAACATTTATGGATTATACTTATATCAAATACTAAATCTAGATCTAGGTCTATCAGTACGTTGACTTTGTTGACATTTTAAAATATTTTTTTCCCACAGAGATCAAAGTTGTTTTTTTAAAGTCAGTTTTACATTTTGAAATACAAATCTTTAATAGATTTGTTGCCGATTAAAGAGATCAAACATGTTCTTGCAGCAAAAACAAAGAATATTACTCTCTTTTTTTGCCACGAATAAAACTGTATGATATACAGCAGTAGAGGCCTTAGAGGTGGCAAGTGGAGCGCCTGTGGGGGCCCCGCGATCGGAGATTTTATTGTAACAAACTTGATCACTACACATTTTCCTAATAAAATCCGATTAGACGTCGATGTTTGAATACAAACATAACCTCTATGTATTGATTATTTTCGCCTAAGTGTTTTATATGCTTCTGTGCATAGACATCTTGAGGCCATGGGAGTATTTTTCTTTTAAAATTTTTAAACTTCAAAGAAAATCTTTTATGCAGAACAATAACAACGAAGTATATACAACAGTAGGCAAACAGTACCTAAGTAATATTCTGTTTTGTAATAAAAATAAGGCCCACAGTGTTAAAAGCGGACATACAGAATTGTTATTGTTGGAGGCCAATGACAGCCGTAAGACGGAATAACCCGTTAGCGTGATGTGGTACGGTTTATATATAGTCTACCCTTACGGCTCCGGGCCCCGCACAAGACTAGGGTCCAGGGCCCGTCGCGCTGCTAAGTCCGCCCCTGTATACAGGGAATTCCAGGTATCTTGTTACATTTACTAATAATAGATTTAAATGGCGAGTATTTTAAGGCTACGCTAATTAACCTTGAAGCAGAAATAAAAAAAATCGTTGTTATAGAGTGATAAAAGAGTGAATTGCAAAGTTGGGAAAATGAATAAAAACAACAACAAATGTACGTCTTTTCGTCAGAGAAAATTTCACAATCATAGCATATTTTTTATTAGTGAAATAAATGGCAAATCGCTTTTTCAATAATGTCACTGATGCACGAGCACTTTTCACCAACAAACTAGTAATACAATCACCAAAAAGGTTCAAACCTTTGCAACATCCTCTGAATACCGTACCACTAAATCAGACCACTACCATTGCGTCATTCTAAAAAAAAAACTATCCCAGGAGCACAATGACGCAAGAAAGGCTTATCATGGCTTTAATGTCAGTGAAGTCACAAATACTAGAAAGTATCGATGTAGATCAGGGGTGGGCAAATTACGACACGCAGGCCACATGCGGCCCGTCGAAGTGTTTTATGCGGCCCGCGAAAACCTAAATAAATCAAGTGGGCCCACACATTTACCTGTTACCTGTTACCTATCCCTTAGTCTGGTGGACCGTTGGGGCGCCAGGCAAGACTTGTGGACCATCTTTCTCCATTCCTCTCTATCCTTTGCCCTGTTTAAAACCTCTTTCAATGGTAGACCTGTCCATTCTTTGATGTCTTCCCACCGCTTTTTCTGTCTGCCTCTTCTTCTTTTTCCTGGTACTGTTCCCTGGAGGATGGTCTTTGCGAGTCCCGAAGATCTTGTTACATGGCCATACATTTTGAGCTTTCGTTTCTTCACAGTATTTAGCAGGTCATCATGGGGTCCGATCGCTGCAGTAACCCTGTCTCTAATCTCTTGATTTGTGATGCGGTCTTTAAATGTGATGCCTAGGATCCTTCTGTAGCATCTCATTTCCATTGCTAGGATCCTCCTCTCTAGCTCTGCAGTCAGTGTCCAAGACTCACAAGCATATAGAAATGTGGCCATGACCAGGGAGCGCATCAGTCTGATTTTGGTGCCGAGGGATAAGCCTTTGTCTTTCCATATCAACTTGAGTTTAGAAAGGGCCGCTGTGGACTGTGCTATTCGAACCATTAGTTCGGGCTTTGTTCCCTCATCCGAGACAATAGCTCCGAGGTATTTAAAGCTGTTAACGCTAGTTAGCTTTTCGCCTCCAATACTGATGGCCTTTGTAAAGCCCTGTTGACTATTGGTCATAATTTGGGTTTTTTCTGCATTAATTTGCATGCCATAAGCATGCCCACACATTACACATATTAAAAATGCACGTACATTACAAATAAATAATGGTAAATCTATAGAGAAATTATGAAACTTTTGATTCTTATCACTTAGAATAATGAGGCTAAAGAAACATTGTCTCTAAACTTCCTTCTAAAAAGTTTAAAGAAAACGAAGATTATATTTGAAAGCAGTATTTTCATAAATTCAGTAAAACACATAAGCCCAGGCCAGTATTTATTTATTCAATGCTATGAAGAAATGTGTTGAAAGAGTTGGGTTGGCTTGTAATGATGGCAAGGGTAACAACTGATGGAGCTTTGACTGAGAAAAACCTTTTTAGTAAAAACAAAATAAATATCCCAACCATAATTTAGTAACTGCAAACTTTGCACAAAGCTACATTGAATTCGAGTGAATTAAGAGGAGGCACACACTAAATAGTTAAAAAGATTCACAGGCTGTCCTTAGGCTTAGGTAATGTAAGCAGCTGCCAAGGTACGTAATTGTTGGGGAACATGCACTGAGTAATTATAGAGAAGGAATAGTGAAACTTGTACTCAATGTTATTGTTCGAAGTACACTAGGTCTTTAATAAATTATATAATTTTAGCTTCTTCACTTTATTTTGTATTTTTCTATTTTTTTCGGAACCACCAAATTCACTTTGCCATTCATATGATATATATGCGGCCCGCCTAATCCCCAAATTGTATAAATGCGGCCATCGGTTGAAAAAGGTTGCCCACCCCTGATGTAGATGATGTTATAGATGTCCTTGCTGAACAGAATGCACCACATGAAGCGATATGAATCGAGATTTATCACTTGTGCATTATTTTGCTAATAAACAACGGTATTATTCATTAAAAGAGTCTTAATGATTAATTGTTTTGGTCAAATTTACTGATATACTGAATCAATTTGATCTTGGTCATATATATTTTTGCGTACATTATATCATGTCATATATCGAAGTCAAAATGCAAGGGGCCCCCAAAGAGGTCGGTCCCCCCGGGCCCCCGAACCCCTAGCTACGCCCCTGCCTGCTGGTACGGTAGTGCTTCACTGACACAAAGACTTAGAATAAATAGACTAATTAAAAAAGCATCGTATATTACTCAAGTACAGCTACCATCTCTTGAAGAGCTTTTCCAAGAAAGATGCATTTCCAAATCACTCACAATTCTTAAAGACAACCTTCACCCATTAAACCACTGTTACATAAGATCTGAACGAAGTGGTCGTTTCCTTTCCATTAAGACTAAAACTGATAGATTTAAAAACTCCTTTGTCCCACTTTCGGTCAGAGTGTTATGAGGTCAGCTGTCATCGAGAAGTACATAGAAGTCAAATTCATAAAGCGCTGGTTGTGAATGTGTATGTGTGTTTGTATGTGAATGTTGTTTGAATTTTTCATTAACATTGTTTTTGTACAGTAGTTACGCTGAGGTTGTCAATTGTAATCAAACTGAGTTTCCAGTAGAATTTATCAATACAATTATCTTATCTTATTAGGACAAAATTTTTATGAAAGAGACATTTATAACATTTGTAATAACATAAATGCATCCTTTGACAAATTGATTTTTAGCAAGATAACTAAACAAAATTAAGTGTTTTCTTGACTTTCGGTGGTGATACGTTTCAGGACCGCACGGGAAGGTCAATCTGATTTTCACAGTAAGCTATTTAGTATCATAAACGTAAACGTTTTCATATATAAACAATATCTCTAGTTATATAAACAATATCTCCAGTTATTTCGACCCTTCAGCTTCCAGAAAGTTTGGTGAAGACATATTAAGTTTTTTTTTTCTTTTCCAATAGGCTACTATGAATAGTCATTGTGTGGCAGTGGGAAAAAAAATATGGGAGTATTTTAAAAATTATTTTTGAGAACACGTGTAGTTGGTGGTATGGCCCTTCCACAAAAGTCGAGTCTGCAAAAGTTTATGGACCACTTATAGCACACTTTGTTCTTATAGAAAGTCATATCGGCTTCAATTAGCAGAGTGAGGGAGGAGACATAATATTAATAGTGCCCGAGTGTTTTCCTTTTTTTGTGTGTGTTTCTGATAATGCAGAACAATTACCATACAGTATACAATGTACTAAGCCGGCAAATAGTAAGCCAACAATACCTACGTAAGAATCTATGTTTTGAAACCAAAAAAAAAGTTCCACAGCGTTAGAGTTGGAAATACCAAATTGTTTATGTTTACAGCGTTAAGAGACGGAGTAGCCCGATAGCGATGATGTGGTACGGTATATATGATCTACCCTAACGGCCCAGGGCCCATCACACTGCAAAGGCCGCCCCTGACAAGGGGTCTATGAGACAAAATTTATGGAACCACTGATGTAAATAGCTGGCATTAGTCCTCTGTCTGCATTTGCAGACTATTCTCAAGGACATCAATATGTGGCACACATTCAACAAATCGTTTTTTTTTATGGTTTCTAGGGGGCTCAACTTTAAAGCCCGATTCTGACTCAATTATTTTTGCTATTGTTAATCCTACCGAAAGCAAGAAAACCAAAAGCCCCTTTCCCACAGATGCGCCAAAAGATTGGACCCTTGCGCACTGAGCAATCTAAGGCATAAAACATAGACATATATTATACCTAGACGGGAAACCGGAAATAAATCCTTATCCGCGACTGATCGATTCACGTCGTAGAATCTATCTATATATAGATTTTTTTGTACGTAAACTCCTTTTTGGGCGCAAAGGGGAGTCGCCCCAATAAATCTTAGAAAAGTAGTGATCTTTAGTTTTCAAAGTTTAGAAATAATGCAAAATCCTTTCTCAGATATTTACGCAAATATGTGAAACAAAGCCATTTCCTGTGTTTCCATTGATCCAACTTTTTAAAAAATGTTTACATTTTTGTAGTTTTAAAAAGTCTCCATGTCCCGTCTAGGTATAATATATGTCTATGGCATACAACCTCGCTATATACGAGTAGGAAAATAATGAACAAAGACACACAACTTACTATGACAATATGCTTCAGCATTCCTGAATGTAGCAGGATAGTCGAACATATAAAACTTCAAACACATCTGTACATTCTTGTTGCGATACAGTTGAAAGCCAGGAAATTTTCTGCAGGTTTCTGGATTTGGTTTAGGGTTAGGAAAGTCGTTCAGATTTGTTTTATCTAAAAATATGCCAAAATATGGAATCTGTTACATCGTTAATGTTAAAATGTAAAGTTGCTATGTCTGTCGATTAGTCGGTTTAGTTTGTATCTAGAAATATGGAATCTGTTACATTGTTTAAGCTATCAAGCATGTCATAGTTTTCAATTCAATCTGGCGACGAAAGTTTTCGATAGTCGTATAATGTCTTAAAATTTACAGACATTCAATCAAGAAAGAAAAAAAAAGAAAATGTTTATTACAACATAAGCGTACCTGTTGAAGACGAATCTCTGACCTACTTTATAAATAGTCACGTGACTGTGGTCCTATGCATGGCAATAATGGCCATATCTTCCTATGATAAGATGTAGATCTAGATTTAGTGCTAGCCTAGATCTAGTAGACCTACTAAATAATCATAAATAATAGTGAATTATTATAACACTAGTTGACCGGCGGCATAGCATATGCCGCTATTTACCAGGGCAGGCGACCGCAGTGGGGCCCGCATTTCATAGGACACGCAATTTTATAGGACCCGCTCTAATTTAAAGTGTAAAAATTATTAAATTAAGCCATTTTATTACTTACAACAGATTCCCCGCGCCATCCTGTCGATTTAACATCCCTATAATTATTTGTCTGTTAAGCTATTGCTTTAAAAGAAATCAAACACATTTTTAACAAAATATAGTCATTTATAACGACCGCAGTGGGGCCCGCATTTCATAGGACCCGCAATTTTATAGGACCCGCTCTAATTTAAAGTGCAAAAATTATTAAATTAAGCCATTTTATCACTTACAACAGATTCCCCGCAGTGGGGCCCGCATTTCATAGGACACGCAATTTTATAGGACCCGCTCTAATTTAAAGTGTAAAAATTATTAAATTAAGCCATTTTATTACTTACAACAGATTCCCCGCGCCATCCTGTCGATTTAATATCCCTATAATTATTTGTCTGTTAAGCTATTGCTTTAAAAGAAAATCAAACACATTTTTAACAAAATATAGTCATTTATAACGACCGCA
>JADKLZ010000104.1:5465769-5497447 GCA_021533235.1 Biomphalaria straminea
TGATAATCCTAGATGGTTGGGTATCTTGTATGGTGTATTACTACAGTGGTAGATAATCCTAGATGGTTGGGTATCTTGTATGATGTATTACTACAGTACCTTAATAATCCTAGATGCTGGGGTATCTTGTATAGTGTATTACTGATGCGAGCTAAATGACTAAAGAAAATATACCACGCCACGAGATAATATAACAATAACGAAGAGGATCACTGCTCAGTAACTAAGTTCAATCAAGAGGAAAATAGAATAACGAACTTTAATGCAGAATTGGCCACAGTCGAGTCACTCAATAAAACAATGTTATACTTTAATTTAAGAAAAAACGTATAATGTCCAAGAGTCTCTACAAGATTCTCATGCTGATTTAAATCTTGAGCGTTTCTGTCAACACATTTACTTACTCTCAAACAAACTTCAAATTCCCTACAAGCAAGCGATGTGTGGCCTCAATAAAGAACTGACCAGTGCTGTATATATACCCCCCCTTCTCTCTACTTAGTAGCACCGCTCAGTCCTCTCTATACCAGATTCACCTGAGTAGGACTACCCCCATTTTTTTTAACCTCTAACCGCCCCAGTCCGACCTTCCGCTACTGACCACAAACACACGCGAGCTAACTGACATTCCAATCACACGTGACTCACCAATTGCCTTGGGCGAGCACCCGCGAAAGATTACACCCCTCTTACACCTAACTAGCATTCCGCACGACTCAAATGACGCGCAAAATATTTAGATACAGGAATTTAGGAACTTTAGTCAGCGGATATTTAGGCACCTCATATTTACGGATATTTAGGCACTGGATATTTAGGCACCCGGATATTTAGGCACCCGGATAATTAGGTACCCGGAAATTTAGGCACCGGATAATTAGGCACTTTTTGACAAGGCGGATAATTAGGCACCGGAAAGTTAGGCACTCTTTAATTAGCGACCTTTTAAAATGTTGACGTGCATTTTATCTTTAGGCTATGGGCTATCGATTACGTTATAAAAAATAGCAACTATAACGATTCTTACTAAAGAAAAGCTGACAAAATGGAAAAAAAAAAGACAATCATGAGAATGTGTGGAAAAATAATGACTCCTGATTAAGAGTCAATATATAATATGGCAATCACAGGATTCTGGGGACGGTAGGTAGAAATGATTCTCCGCTCATTGCTTTCCTCCATCACCAACCCCTAAGGTTGACTGGTGAGTTTGTTTTTTTTTAAATGATGAATTTGTAATTTGTGTTAATATTAAAGTTATTAATGTAAATACTTTAGATTAAAGGTATTATAAAATATTTTTATTATGTTGGGAAGTGTTGGCTATAAATATAATCGCAATCGCCCTCTGCTTGTGGGAAAGGGAGGGGTCGTACTTTTAAAATGGGATGGCCGGGGGGCACACACTCCCACTTAAAGGATTTTTTTCAGGCAGATGTAAATTTGGTCGTAAAAATTACGTAATGAATCTTAAGGCCTAAATTTTCGGGTGCCTAAATTTCTGGGTGCCTAAATATCGAGACACCAGATAGAGACTTGCGCCCGCGTCCATTCAAATTCTACATGCCCGCTCACGGCATTGGACAAAGGTCAAATATTGTAATCACAACGTGGTTCCACCACCCCCCTCCCTTTACTCACTCGCTAGTCAGGTGAGTTTACACCTATGAACTCTATTGTCTCCAATTCAAACGATTAAACAATCTAATTTGAAAACTCAATGACCATTGGTTTGGGCCCAACGTGACGCGGAGGTCTCGAACCTATAAAACCCGGATACAAGAGCCGCACGACAATGCCTCTCTGCCTCACACTTAGCGAGAAGTCAAAATACTCTCGACTCAACTAAATTCGGTAGGAACGTGTCAGAAGTAGGATGAGTTAAAATAACTTTATTATTAAAACTTGGTGTGTCTTCGCCTGTGACATTTTGTCCATGTATCATAGCCATGTTAGCACTTGTTTATTTCAATATATTACATGTGTAAATTCCTGTAAATATGAATTTCCCTTTTACATGCTTCTCAGTGGCATAGCATCCATGGCGCGAAGGGGTTGAACCCGGGCCCACGACCATAGAGGCCCACAGCCTATGGAGTAGCAATAATGTCGTAAAGGAGTTGTTTGCACTTGAGCCCATGACTCTTGACTGGTTGGGGCCCACGTGAGAACTTACGGATGACACTATTTCACGAATTAAAATTTCGAAACAGCTGTTAATTATTCAATTTTATCAAAGCTCAATAGGTTTCTTTTTTTTTCTGTATTTATAATGTTTTATAACACCTCTTATTTAATTCAATTCCAGGTTTAAAATGAGAAAAAAGTTTCTACTGTGTTAAATGAGCTGGTAAATCACTATCTCAGTAGTGATTCTAAAACTTATGTGTCCGAGCAAATGTAGATACTTGGAAATGGTGTAAAATACTCATTTAGGATGACAGCGTCCTCGGAAGTCTTCATCACATTGTTTTGTTGTCTTTTTACAATGTAAACAAAAATGTTTCAAGCAATTATTATAACAGAATTTTAAAAAAGATAAAATAAAAAATAATAATAATTAAATATTTGGCAAGCAAACAAAACACCAGTAAGTTACATATGTATCGTAAAAAGTTGAATATGTTTCTTCTGTTACAATGAATGGCTAAACCAGACTAGGGAGCAGGTTTATAAAAAAAAAGAAGATAGAGACATGTCCAAGTAAATCATGGGATAGCGTCTTTCTCTGACCCATGCTTAGTGTTTGTTCGTAGTTCTTAGTGAAAGTTAACATCATTATATTTTTACAAAAACATTATCATGGAATAGTGTCTTTCGGAGATGAATGCCTGTGCATTAGCTGTGGTCGGAATTATGTTGTACATACAGCAGTTCCCATCTCTCTTCAGAGCTGATCTATCCAAACATATTTCTTTATGGCCTCCTTCAGTCGCGAAGCGAATATGGATCATCTAGGTGAGATGAATGCCTGGGCATTAGCCAAGCCAAGTTCAAGCGCACTTAACTTCTCGACCACGCTTCCCACTAGTGAATAACTAATGAATAATCCCTATTTATCCTTAAATAAACTGCGAGGCCAAAGCTATGTTGGTGCTTCCAATATAGACCTAATGGATAGTAGGACCTAGAATGGTCTTCGGGTATTGCTTCATCAAAAGAAGTCGCTCGCGCATTATGTTAACGTTTGCTAACCACGACTTATACTTGGTCTTAAATGATTCCGTCACCTGTTTTCAAGACGTTGCAGATTTCTAGGACTTGGTGTTTTTTGCTCATAGCATTTCAAGATGTGCGCGTCTTGAATCCAATAGGAAGAGCAAAGTATATAAAACTCGCAAATACTTTTGCCCACAATGTGGTCATCAAGGGATAATGCTCTAGCAACAATGAGATCAGGATATTTTGATTTACCAAAGCAGTTAGTGTTTCTCCAAGGAAAAACAAATCATGGAAGCTGAAGCATTTAGAAGAAAATTAGTATTACTCGCTAACATTAATGTCCTGCTTATCGACGAGTACAAAATTAAAAAGCGCAGTCTGCGTTTTGTTTGGAATGTTGAAAAAATGAGAAGCAAGATCTACATACAGCAGACATTATTGGAATGTCTTTTGGTTAATATACCCATACATTTAGATTACTCAATTGTTCTGTCACACTATACATTCGTCTTACTTTGGGTAGGGGGCCCACCAAGATATTCTTGAACCCGGGCCTACGGATACCTTGCTACGCCACTGATGCTTCTTAATATTGCATGCGTGGACTTCTATGAATATTCCTCTTTTATTGATTGATGTTAACTATGCTTTTAGCAGTGGACACCCATCCTTCATTTTGTCCACTTACTTATTTATTATTTATTCATGTTTACATTCATTTGGACTTTTAACGTCTAGTTAATTTCCCCGCCTGTATACATATAATCAGACTTATCTTCAATGCACCCACTTAACTGTTAGCATACACTCTCAGGCCGAGTACTAGTCTCGCATGCCTACCTAATCAGTTTACACATGCCAACCTGTGTCGGACGTGCAACCTCCTCCCCCCCCCCCCATTTTCTTCATTGCAGTTCTCGAGCCACAGAGTTACTTGCGGACTTATGAGGTCACAGCATGGGCCACAACCCCGTAAAATAGTCCCCCTGTTTTTTTCCTCAATTATGTCCCCGCATGTAGGCCCTACACTGCCACGTATAAGTGCATATTGTATTACTATTATTGTCATATTGTTTGCTTCCTCAGCTATGTCCCTGCTTGTACACGTATACGTTATTTTTAGCGGCCCCCGAAAGGGGAAAAGACGCTATTAGTTTTGTGTGGCCTATCTGTCCGTCCGTCCCATTTAGTGCTCAGAAAGTAGAAGAGAAAATCAAAATCTGACATCACGATAATATAGATCATTCAAAGTTCTGATGCAACGGCTCCTTTTTTTTCTAAAAGCTCAAAATCTAATTTTTAAAAATATCTTATGCAAGCAGTATTTAAAGAGAAAAAACCTAATTAGTATGCAATATAAATGAAACCTAATTAAAGACAATTAATAATCTAATACATTGCAATGTGTTTCACGCTTTAATTTGTTCCAACCTATGGGTATTTACTTTCTAAGTTAATAACTCATAAAAGAGGTGTGGCAGAGGCGGCCCCCGTTGAGAGATCAAAGCACGGAAGATGTATAATTCTGTCGTTTATCTTTGATATAATTTTTTTTAAATGAACTTTTAGCAGCGACAAAGAGATTTTGTGTATCGAGAGTTTGTGTGATACACAAACTCAGAGGCGGCCCCCGTTGAGGGATCAAAGCACGGACGATGTATATTTCTGTCGTTTATCTTTGATATAATTTTTTTTAAATGAACTTTTAGCAGCGACAAAGAGAGTTTGTGTATCGAGAGTTTGTGTGATACACAAACTCAGAGGCGGCCCCCGTTGAGGGATCAAAGCACGGAAGATGTATATTTCTGTCGTTTATCTTTGATATAATTTTTTTAAAATGAACTTTTAGCAGCGACAAAGAGAGTTTGTGTGATACACAAACTCAGAGGCGGCCCCCGTTGAGAGATCAAAGCACGTAAGATGTATATTTCTGGCGCGGACAAAATAGCGCCGACAAAATAGCGCGGACATAATAGCGCGGACAAAATAGCGCCGACAAAACAGCGCGGACAAAATAGCGCCGACAAAATAGCGCAGAAAAAAATATATTTCTGTCTTTTGGAAAGAAATACTTAAGGTATCGCAAAATAAGATAAGAGCCAATATTTTTTTTGTTTAATGTTATAATTTTTCAGTTATTTTGCAGGAAACACTTAAGATAAAAATAAAAAAAATCATAATAAGGTAAAATGAATAATTTCAAAATAAATCATATTGTAATAATCTAAGAGACAAGGCAGACTCAACGAGACACATATTTATTATAAGACATCACAGGTACACAAATAACATCTTCTGTTTACTACTACAGTGTCTTTATTTCCACTTCTAGACTTAGGCGGAAGTCGTTACTCTCTCCTGTAAACATTGTGTTTACAGGAGAGAGTAAACATTGTGTCTGTTCACTAGAGGTGCGCTAGCCACACTTGCGATGCGCAATGGCGAGGTCGTAACAATATATTTATATTATACAAGTGTAATTTGAAAACACGCAAAGATACGTGTCAAATTTACACGCACAAACAAACTTTCACAAAAATTAAATTGTAGGAAATGTCATGTAGAAATTCCATCACTGGCTTGTTTCCGTACATTTATAACAAAGCTTCAAGTCGTCTGTTTAGTTGGAGGTACTTTGTCTTGCTTGCAGCTTTACTTCGTTCTCCAGTATTGTACCTCAGAATCTTTCAGTGTTCTCCATGGGCGACCAATAGAGTTGTCTTCCTAATAGTCATACGTATTCCGTACAACACCTAGCCGAGCTTCAGTTCATTCTTCAAATGCAGTATTTACATCGACAGGTGGAACAAATGAAAGGGCTAACAGCATCTTGACAAACATTTTTATCTTCCCGGTAGGTAGCTGCAAGATTTTCATCTTGTACTTTAAGCCAGAAATTTTGTCCAAGATGGAATTGATAACCGACAAGTCTGGTCGCAGGGAATTCTGTGCTAACTGCATTTTGACTTGCCTTCTCAAAAACTAACATCACACTCTGGGGAGTAAGAGTTGGTCTTAGCTTCAGCAGGACATTAAATTACTAGTAATTCGGTAATTTTATACACATCATATATAACCATGCGCTATTTTGTCTTGCGCTATTTTGTCGGGAAATTTCGCGCTATTTCGTCGGCGCTATTTTGTCGGCGCTATTTTGTCGGCGCTATTTTGTCCGCGCTATTTTGACGGGTCACCGAACTTTTAGCAGCGACAAAGAGAGTTTGTGTGATACACAAACTCAGAGGCGGCCCCCGTTGAGAGATCAAAGCACGGAAGATGTATATTTCTGTCGTTTATCTTTGATATAATTTTTTTAAATGAACTTTTATCAGCGACAAAGAGAGTTTGTGAGAGATCAAAGCGAATCTGACAGGGATCCGACTCCGACGGGGGCCGCCTCTGAGTTTGTGTATCACACAAACTCTCTTTGTAATCTTGTTTATTATTATTGTTATTATATTGTTTGCATAACAAATGTTATTAGACCCAGCAAGACATCGTTAGCATGTATCTTAGCTAGTCTGAGGGAGATGCTCCTGCCAAGGAGGTGCCCCTCGCCTATCATCCTGTACGGTTTAATAATTTAGGCTCCTCTCACATCTCTTCTCACAGCCTCCTATACTAGGATTAGCGTGTTTTGTTGCCTGAAGACACATCTCAGCAGCTCTCCACACATTCCAGTCGAGGGTGAATCATCCATCACCCTAGACCAGAACTGAAGGCATTCCAGGCTTAAGTCCCAAGACCAGTCTGCACCTATAAGAGGGATAAGTCCGCCGCGTGGCATCCTCCTCTTCACCACTTCAGCACCTGCCTACACGCAGGACGTCAACCAACTGTCAACTAGTACAGCGAGACTCAATTCATCTCAGCTCAAGAGAGAGAATTCTAGACACAGATAAGTGAGAAACAGCCGAACTAGCAAACCATACTTATATCCCAGTGATGATATTATCTTAGGAATTGTCATAAAACCTTAAATCATTCTGTACATTCCACCCATTTTTACGAATTATTTGTATTTCTTCTTATTTGCTCCATATTAAATATTTGTTCTTCTATCAACTCAACAGACCTTGGTTCTTGCTTGTGCCTGTCTAGGTGCCTATAATAATAATTATAGAATATTTACCACGTTGTGGCTCTAAGACTTTACCCCTAGGTGTCGCAGGCCATATCCCCATCGGAAAGTGTAAACAAACCGATTGGCGGACTTATTCCACCACAGTGGCTAGAGTTCGAATCCAGGATCTATCAAGTTGTATTTGCTGAGCACCTAAAGGTAACACAGAAACCTCCCAGATACTTCATTCCCCCACTGAGACTATACCACTGAGCTGTAAGCATAAAAGATGCGGTATTGAAAAGCAATTTTAAAAAAAAGCGATCACTGAATGTGAGCTCTGGTTTTTTAAATTTTCAACTCTAAGTTCCACCATTCATTGAAACCATCGTTAGATTTATACGAAGATCTAATATTTGATCTCGTTGAGAAGAGTATGTAACGGACGCCCACACAAAAATTTTTTTTTGGAACAGCAACACACACACTTTCTCAAAACTTTCTCGCCGTTTGGCATTTGACTGTAGAATTGAGAGGCCTACATGCCAAAATGGCGATTTCCAAGACATGGAAATGATTATTTGGATTGGCAAATGCGTATTTTCCCTAAATATTAAGAAATATACTCGGAAGATTAAAGATAATTTAAGCACGTAATATATACGAAATGTCAGAGTACCCCTCTCCTAGATGAACAGCCAGCCCTAAAATTGAGGAACGTTAATGCACGAAGTGTGACAAACTATGCCGATCCAAAATTGGCATAATCAGCCACTCCAGATTCTGCCCTGTCTTAAGATGTAACCAAAAGCCAGTGACTCATCTGGGCGCATCCATTGTCTTCCGAGACAGAAGGAGCCATATACACGAAATGCAACTATTCTTAAATTATCACAGCATAAGTTATAAATAAAATTTTTGTACATTGATCAAAAAGTGTAAATTTTTGTCATAGTTTTATCTAGAAAACGTCAGACTAATTGTTACTTTGCAATGATTTTATGATCACAATGCCTCTATTCCACATCCATAATAGTGGCAACAAAATTTCATTAAAAAGAATGAGAACTTTGTTACAAGTGAAATGAGACATACACTGTAATATGTGATGCAATTCTTGGTTCAGGCTGTACTGGAGTCAACTTCAATTACTCAGCAGACGTTTAAGTATTAGTGTTCGGGTGTATTCGATGCAGTTAATTATCCAATATATACATGAAACAAGACACATCGATTTTAACAGATGAACAGAATTGATGAAAGCTGATGAACAGTTCAACTAATGCTTTAATTACGAAATAGGCCACAGTCAAATGTCTCAGTATAGCTAAAAAGAGAAAAACCACGTCTACACCCTAAGAGATTCTAGCGTGAACTGATTTCTAAGTCTCTAACCCAACATATCCCAAACGTCACTAGACCCGTTCACTATGAGTCTTTTATGGTGCGTCGCTAAATAAGTACAATTAAGAATTGAGTACCTAACAAATCTTTAGATAGATAGATAGATAGATAGATAGATAGATAGATAGATAGATAAATAGATAGATAGATAGATAGATAGATAGATAGATAGATAGATAGATAGATAGATAGATAGATAGATTTTCGAAACAAGAATGTCTAACTCAATGTAAGCTATATCTATCGGGGTCTTTCAATGGAACAAGCTGCAAATAAACTTGAGATGTTTGAGCCTGTTCCGTTAGTAATTGTAATATAATAGTATTATATGTACATTTGCACACTAGCGCGTCAGTGCAGCACCGCTAGTGTTTTACGTAATAAACGAGTTCATAATATGTCTTCCCTCTTAAACACTAGTTTGTTATTTGTGTACTACAAATATTCTACATGGTGTCAGAAGTAAATTTAAAAAGCTGTCCAGACAAAGGTTTTTAGTAATCTAATAATGGCTTCTTTTTATTTTGAGCAACCAATCTTGAATTGGAATGCTAAAGATCTGTATCAAGAGTTTTTAAGATTCCAACAGCAGGTGAGCTTTTGTTTCAAAGGACCGTTAGCTGGTGCCGATAGTATACAAAAAGCCGGATGGCTGGGAATGTGGATAGGTCAACAAGGCCGTGAAGTTTACAAAACTCTAAATATTACTGATAGTGAAGAGAGAGATCCGCAATTGCTATTAAAGAAAATAGAAGACTACATAAGACCAAGACAAAAAAAAAGAGTGTCTAGATTTATAGCACATCAGAGAAAGCAGTTAGAATGAGAAAGTTTTGATAACTTTGTGAAAGACCTAAAGCTTCTCATTATGGACTGTAAGTATGATAATCCAGATGATATGCTTATTGATTTGATCATTAGTGGAGTCATACACGAAAAGGTACAATTAAGACTACTTGATCAGGGACAGAAATTGACCCTTAGCAAGGCTATAGAAATTGGACAACAATATGAGATGTCGCAAAGCCAAGTGAAAATGTTTAGGGGCCAAGAATTTCAAGCAATCAAGAGACAGTCAAACAATGTACTCAAACAGAAGTCTAATGCTAAAGACAACTCTGATAAATTATGTAGTAGATAAGACAAGAACCACGAAAAGGGAAAATGTCCAGCAGTAGGAATCACATGCAATTTCTGCAAAAAAAAAAAAACCACTGGTATCAAATGTGCAGAAAAAGACGCAACGTTAATCTAGTAGAAGATGACAGTGATGAAAATATTGTACCTATTAACACTGCAAGTAGCCAGTCTAAGAAGGGTAAAATTGAGAACATCCGTATCATTGAAGACAAGTGGACTGTAAAACTGGTCGTACATGGAAAGACACTGGTGCAAGATGTAACATTCTTGTCAAGTCAGAGTTTGAAAAGCTCAAAGACAAAGTAAAACTTGGTTATTCAGCAAAGTCACTCAAGTCTTACACTAATCATGTTATTAAGACTTTAGGAGCAGTGGTGCTACCTTTGAAGAATAATGCACAAGAGATGAAAGCAACGTTTGAGGTTGTAGACCTTAATCAAGAGAACATTTTGAGTGGTGACACAGCAGAATGTTTAGGACTACTACAACCGATAGACAGCATAGAATCCAAGGCAGAAGACGAGTTACAAAGAGAGTTTCCTGAAATGCTGAAAACAACTGAAACACTGTCAGGAGAATACAAGATTCAGTTAGAGGAAAATGCTAAGGGAGTTATCCATCCACCACGTCGCTTAGCAGCATCGTTACGCCAGAAAGTTGAAGAAAAACTTAAAGAAATGCAGGCTGCTGGATTTACTACTCAAGTACATAAACCGACTGAATGGGTTAGCTCCATGGCTGTTTCGTTCAGGAATGACAAAGTAAGAATATGTATTGATCCAAAAGATCTCAATAAAGCAATCAGACGGGAACATCAGCGGATGAAAACTATTGAAGATGTGATCACTAACATTCCTGGTTCGAAGATATTCTCAGTTCTCGATGCCAAGTCAGGGTTTATGCAGATAAAGCTTGAAAGAGAATCTTCTTTTCTTACAACTTTCAACACACCTCTGGGAAGACGAATTCTAGTAGCTGGTAGAGATGTGGAGCATCATGATCATATATTGAAACAAGTCATGCAAAGAGCAACAGAGTTCAATCTAAAGCTGAACTTTGACAAGTGCAAGATAAGGCAAAACAGACATATCTTGTCAGAGAAAGGTTTAGAACCAGATCCAGCGAAGATAAAAGCAATTATTGACATGCCAGCTCCTCGAGACAAAGATGGAATCAGAAGATTTCTAGGTTTGATTCAGTACCTAGCAAAATTTATTCCCAATCTAAGTCAAGCAGATGCTCCAATACGAAAGCTTCTAAAAGATGAAGTAGAATTTCAATGGAATCATGAACAAAACAAGAGCTTCGAAGAGTTGAAACATCTTTGTACAAACCCTCCAGTTTTGGCATGTTATGATGTGAACTAGAATGTAGAGATAGAATGTGATGCAAGTAAAGATGGACTGGGAGCAGTATTACTCCAGGAAGGTCGTATAATTGCATACGCATCAAGAGCTCTCACAGACACAGAAACAAGATATGCACAAATTGAAAAGGAAATGCTCTCAAGTGTGTATAGTACAAGCAAATTTCACTGCTACATATTTGGTAAGGAAGCAACAGTCTATAATGATCACAAACCTCTGGAGCAAATCTTCAAGAAACCGTTATTGTCCGCACCAATGAGAATACAGCAGATGCTAATGAGACTGCAGTGGTATGACCTGAAAGTTTGTTACAGAAAAGACAAAGAAATGTTTATCTCCGATACACTTTCTCGTGCACATCTACGAAATACTGATACACAGACATGTGAATTTACAAATAATTCAGTGCATGTGATCTCTGTAAGTGATTCGAGATACACTGAAATTCAAGACTATACAAGCAAGGAACTATCAATGCTTCGGGAAGTAATATTGACTGTTTGGCCAGACACAAGAAGCGAGACTCCAATTGAAGTCAGGCCATATTGGGATTCAAGAGACCAGTTATCAACTTCTGATAGTATTATATACAAAGGTCTGAGGATAGTCATGCCTCCAAGCTTACGTAAATACATGCTGAATCTGATTCACAAGAATCACTTAGGAATAGTGAAGTGTAAGCAGCGAGCCAGAGAAGTTATGTTTTGGCCAGGCATGAATGCAGACATTGAAGTGACAGTTAGGGATACTGGTGTGCTGAACATCAGAATCAAAATTTGTCAGAATCGCTAATGCCTACCAAGACACCAGACCTTCCATACAGCATGGTTGGATGTGATCTGTTTTACTCTGAGGGGAAAAAATATGTGCTTCTAGTTGACTACTTCTCAAAGTTTATTGATGTCAAAGAACTGTCACAGGAAACTACATCAGATGTCATCGAAGCAATGAAGAGTATATTCGCATGCCATGGGATACCTAGAAGACTAAGATCAGATAGCGGGCCACAGTTCACTTCTAGAGAATTTCTAAATTTCTGTAAATCATACGGAATAAAGCATGAAATGTCGAGTCCTCATTTTCAGAGTTCAAATGGCGAGGCTGAAAGAGCTATTCAGTCAGTGAAGAAACTGTGGAAGAAAAGCGAAGACAAATTTCTGTCGCTATTAGACTACAGAACTACTCCACTGACTAATATTAATTTGTCGCCGACCCAGATATCTGTTATCTTCGAGCGAGAAAATACTCACCCCTAAGACATCAGATCTTAAGGTGGTGAAGAAACACTTTGACTCAGAGAAACAGTCTCAGAAACATTATTATGACAAGAGGAAAGGTGTTAAGAATCATAATCCACTACAAGACGGAACGGCAGTCAGAATGCAACTTAATTCAAAGTGGAAACCAGGAACAATAGTTTCAAAGCATTCTAAGCCTAGATCATATAATGTCAAAAGTGTAAATCAGGTCTACAGAAGAAACAGAAAACGCATCCGAAAGTCTTCTGAGAAAGCAAATAGATTTGACAATAATTATGGCTTTCCAGATCACATGTTAGAACAACTGGATCCACAATATCTAGAGAGTCCAAGATTACAAACTACGCTAGATATTGAGCCACCACTACACACTTCTTCTTCTAACACCTCTAGACCTCATGAACCTTACGTAACACGCTCAGGCAGAGTAGTTAACAATCCCAAGAGACTTGATTTGTGAACTTGATTTGTGAATTGACTTTTTAGTTAACTAGTTTAGTTTGTTAGTTATTCTGATAAATAGATTTCAAATTTAAAGAAGAGAGATGTAACCATAGACATCAATAAATATAGACTGGCCAATAAGAGAGTTGTATGAAGGGAAAATTTGTGATTTGCAAATTAGTGCGCTTTACTATACAGCATGAGCAGAATAAAAGTTAAGTATTCATATCTATTTCAGCCATAACCTATATAAGTATTACAATATTTTTATTAGTGTTTTTTTATCTCTTTGCGTGACTGTAAATAAGGGTTATGGTTAGGGTTAGGCAGTGTAGTTTTGTTTAATCTCTAAGACTGAAGATTGTGCAACTTGTCAGATTTCGGAAATCCGAAACCAATAGATATACATTTTTTCAAGTTACATAAAGTTACTTCCTGTTTCCAGTCTATATTTTTTTATGTCTATGGATGTAACATAATAGTATTCTATGTACATTGGCACACTAGCCCGTCAGTGCAGCACCGCTAGTGTTTTACGTAATAAACGAGTTCCTAATATGTCTTCCGTCTTAAACACTAGTTTGTTATTTTTGTACTACAAATATGCTACAATAATAGACCAAGATTTCAAAGCTCATCAAGCAATGTTTAATTGAATTAGTACACACTCACTTGCCTTTATGTAACGGAATGGTTATGATTAAGCTTTATATTAATATTTACATTTAATTTAACAAGAAAAATGAAATACCGGGGAGAGTCATCATGTAGAGTCCTCTAGTTGACGTTATTAAGCAAAGAAAAACAAAAAAAAACATTGTAGATTTTCATGTCTAATGTCAGATCTAGTGTAGAAAACTGAACTGATGAAATTTCGACGTAGACTACAAGATGACATGTAAACGTGGCCAAAGGATAGACGGTTTTAGTTTTGACATGCTCATTAAATTTCTTATTGATTTTTATCTACTGGTTGCCCTAACAAAACAAAAAAAAAAAAACTGGATGTCAATAATTTGCTGTGATAGCTAAGTTAACCTATAGAACAGGTAGTAAAAATCCAAGCAAAGGCAATGACTGCACACAAAAAAAAGTTACACACTTATATGGACCTCAATGGGTCCACACATTTGTTGGTAAGCAATGCGGCAAAGAGGCAGTTTTTAATATCTTCAGCGTAAATATTAAACGTTATAAGCAGTAGCGTAGCTACCAATGTGCGGGTGGTGCGGGCCGCACAGGGCACCAACTGGAGAGGGGCCCCAAAATCCCCAAGTGTGTATTAATTTCCTATTTCCCCGAGCTTTTAAGTAAAAACGACTAAGAATATGGACACGAACAAACATAAACTACTGTATTTTAAACATTAACTAACGCTTTATAAACTAGTCATGTCGCTATTTTGTTTCATTTCCTTGATGGTTATCATTGAATCCAGAAAAAAATAATGAGGTCGACATTCTGAATGATTAAAAAGAAGAAAAGACTTCAATACCGCAGGTTCTAGAGACTAAAGGACAGCACACAAGCATGTCTTTAGTACACTCCTCAAAAATTCATACTGAAGAAGCTGAACCAACAGACAGTGTAAACAATACTATTCGCATATACAATGTCACTCAAGGATCTGAGAAAGTTAAACATATGAACAGTCAATTCAAAGAGGTGCATAGACATAAAGAAACAGCAAAAGGAAAGGCTAGAAAGCTTTCAAAGGCTTGGTTATTCCGGCAAATGTCAAACGGCGAGAAAGTTCTTAGAAATTGGATGTGTTATTCGCAAAAAAAAATTTACTTATTTTGCTTCCCCTGCATACTTTTCTCAACAAGGTCAAGTACCAAATCTTCATTTAAACCCAAAGATGGATTCAATGAGTGGTGGAGATTATCCCCGAAAATAGAAAAACATGAGACCAGCAGAGCTCACATTCAGTCATCGCTTGCTTGGAGGAAACGAAGTTCGCCTGAGAGTAGGGAACAGAATGGACAACAAGGCCCAAGATTTGATTATACAAGAGACGAAAACCTGGAGAGACTACCTGAAGAGAATCTTGGACATCATTCGTTTTTTCTCAAAGCAAAATATGGCACTTCGTGGGCATCGCGAGCGAGCTGAAGAAGTGTTGGAAGGGCGAAATCAAGGCAATTTCTTGGAGTTAGTAAAATTACTATCAAAGTACGATCCACTCTTGAGGGAGCATGTGCTTCGAACAAAGCTTTGTTCCAGACCGAATACATACATGTCTCCATAAATACAAAATGAATTTATTACAATATTGGGGGATCTCGTTAAAAACAAATTATACAGCAAGTAAAACAAGCCAAATATTTCTCTACTATTTTTGACAGTACATCTGACAACTCAAAGCTGGATCAAACTTCCCAATTTTTACGGTACGTCGTCATGGGTAATGAAGGGGTGCAGGCTAGTGAGTCATTTATTGACTTTATCGACACAAAGGACAAGCATGCTAATTTTCTAGAGAAACTGCGTTCAGATGGCTTAGACATAATGGACTGCAGTGTTCAAGGCTATGATAATGGTGCGTTCATGAAAGGTCAAAACTACGGTGTCATTGCCTGCTTTAACCCTTCTTTTAATTTAGCAGGAATTCGAGCTGTTGAAGCTGAAGTCAATTCAGTAAACATTTTTTTGGTACACTGGACCGTTTACACGCCTTTTTCTCCACTTCAACACACCGCTGTGATATCCTCATCAAAATAACCAGAACTAGCCTTAAACGTTTAGTTGAGACCCGCTGGAGCACCAGAGGAGAGGCCGTCAAGAAGGTTAGGGATACATTTTCTAAAATCATAGAAACTCTGGAGACACTAACTAGCAGAGATGAAAATTCAACGACTAGATCTGAAGCAGGTGAATTATTAGTTGCTATTCAGTCTTTTAATTTTCTCACCTATCTTGGATTTAGGGCTCCTGTATTAACTGAAATTAATGCTGCGCAAGTCTACCTTCGAAAAAACAAGGATTGTCTATTCGAGACTGCTCACTCAAACTAAAAACAGAGACATTTTTAAAGTAATAAACGAGAGGACATCGCTGACGCCAGCATTACCTATGCCGAAAGCGTGTGCTCAGATCTGAGAATCAGTACAGAATCTCAAAAGGTATTGGCCATAAGAAAAAGTTGCCTGGTGAGAAAAGTGACGACTCTAAATCTTATCACAAAGAAGAGCTACGAGGGGAAATTTATTCTACCTTGGACAGGATTGATCAAGAAATAATGACCCGATTTGAGCAACTTCATGATATAGCAGATAGATATGAATTTTTTTAGCCTTCCCGGCTATTAAATCCTCAGGTCGAAATCAATGTCGATAGTACTCCTAGCGACATTGATAAAAACGAATTTCTGCTGGAGCGAAAGAGGCTTCAACGGTTTGTCACAGTTTCATCAGAAGCCTCCGAACTTCCAAAACAAGAACCCGTTGAACTCAGCTAGATGATTCAATCCCGAATATCGTTATCATGATTAACATATTTTTTACTATTGCGGTAAGCGTCGACACATGCAAGTTTTTTCGAACTTAAACTTGATTAAGAATTACTTGCGATCAAAGATGTCAAATTTACGACTCACTAATTTGGCCATTTCGTCCATTGAACAAGAACTGGTGGAAAAAATTGATTTCGATAAAATGATTGATACTTTTGCCAGCAAGAAAGCGCGTAAAATTCACTTGTAGTATGTTTATGTAAAATAGATTTTTTTAATTAACAAGATTTGGTTAATATTTTTTTTTTGGGGGGGGCACCAAGATGAGGTACCGCACCAAGCATCATATACTCTAGCTACGCCACTGGTTATAAGTGCTCATTAACAACAACCACAATACTACTTCATTGCATACTTACAAAATGTTGCCGACGAGATTGTATTGTTGAACCGGCTGATTCTGTTTTGTATTGTAGAACAGGCTGATTCTGTTTTGTATTGTTGAACAGGCTGATTCTGTTATTGCTTTAGCATCTTTCACAAATGCTGGAAAGAACATTTACAAGAAATCTTTCACGAATTTAGACAGCATGGCTTCACTATCAAGCCAAACAAAATGGAACTAGCCATCCAAAAGTAACATTTGTAGGTTGCGAAGTGTATTTTTTAAAAAAGATTAGCGCTTTCGATAAGCGAGAGAAGAGCCTGGATATTGTTTATGGTCGGAACGATGTCACCCACAAAAACCCGGGAAACGGAAATATCAGATGCAGTTTGGGATCAGTAGCGCCGCAGGTTCTGCAAGGCGCGAGCACGTTACTCTGCCTCATCGTGGCGCTCGCGTGTAAACGGCTCACTAGAGGAAGTGGCTAGGTAAAAGGGTAACAAACATGACTCCCGTGGGGGTGCCCACGGGTGGACTAGAATCTGCCCCTTTACGGTACGGAGTTGAAAGAGAGCTCCCACAACCCTGTCACAAATCCATGCGCTGTTCCTCAAGGGACCGCCTCATTTATGGCGAATCCCGCACAGTTAGCTTGGTATAATGAAGGAAAATGGTGGCGGCCACCGGTACTGCTTGGCCTTCGGCCATGATTTCTAGTCCATGCGTCGAAGTGTCAGTAGTATTGAAAACAGCAATGCCCTATAGACATTGACTCGGGTCTCTCCCAGACAGGCCTGTGAGGTCCGCAGGTGTTTTTTTTTTTACTGTTTGATATTTGTTCTCGGACGGATTCAGACAGTTTTTTTTTTCAAACTTAGAGCTCAGAGAGCCTTAGGCTCAGCTCTTAGACTATCCAGCGGTTCTGACAGGTTGTAACACAGTGTGCCACAATCTGCCTGAGGGTAAGAAAGAGCTATAACTCCTTTAAAGAAGTAGCTCACATCACCAAGAGAATATTAGACATTCAAATGCATACAGCTAAGAAACAAGTAAGAAGTATAATAGGACTATGTTTTTTTTCTACTGATGCTTTATACCTAATTACACGGCATTTTCTAAATCATTCAGAAACCTAATCAAGAATGATCAACGAAACAAAGTACTCTACTCAACAGCGCTAGAAGAAACTACTTACGGATTGAAGAACAATCTCATGTTACCAGACAAAAAAAAAACAAGACCTTCCATTGGCTTCCATCTTGCAGTAGACAAGACCATGGAAGTGATTGGAGCATGTCCAGGTGTGAACTGGGAGTTAAAATCCGCCCCATGCATTATCATATTATCCGGCCCATATTTATTGCCATATATGTTATAAGCCGCCCTCAAAATAATTAAAAAAACAAAGAAAGCTAATATCTTTTTTTGGGTCCAATAAATGGAAAGTAGTTTGACTACATCACTAGATGACCATCTAGTGTAACTAATGTAACAATAACAAAATAGAGGCAAATACGAACAACATTCACGCAGGAAACACACTAACAACCAGCGCTATAAGACTTAAACTTCCAAGCATTTCTCGGTGGAGACAGCTTACCTTGTAACACTGATCGAAAGTGGGATAAAGTTTTTCAATCTTTCTATTTTAGTCCTTGTCACGGATGAATGTGTGTATGAATGTATAATCTATTTTTATATATGCGCGAATGAGTTGTGTGATGCTTTGAACAACAATAAAATTTAAGCGTTGTTATGACATGATTAGAGTGTAGATTTATTTCGGGGATAATTAGGATAAGTTTTTCATTAGTGACGGAAGTGACGATAGGTTAGATTAAAAACAAAGTAGAAACGATTTAGTCAACAAAGAGACGAGACGCTGTTTATTGGACTACGGCTACAGAAAGACAACGACGGTTCCCTTTTGAGTATTAAAGTTCATTTTATTGTTCATGAAAGGAAAGATGACTGTGATGGCGATAATCACAAGTCATACCGAGATGGAAGGCGACACCAGGTCTATACAAGACGAGATTTAAACTCCAGTTGGAGAGAACAAATGCACGGGTCGTGCAGATAGCCAATGAGAGATAGCGCTATACGACCATAGTCTGTACATAACTATGTAAATATCTGTCAGTTAAATTATTTCATTGTTAATGTTGTAACAAAATATATGGTCTAGTAGTTATTACTAGATGAGTATAAGATGACACTATTTATTTGCAAATATTTATTTAACTTTGGAATTCGGTTGGGTTTTGTTGGTAACTATCTATTTTGTAGTATGTATGAATGCGTAGTATGAGTGTACGATTAGAAAGGGCATTGATAAGGCGACGGTGTATTTTTTTTATCAGGGAACAAGTAAGATTTGGAATTCCACTTATGTTATGGCATCATGATCATTCATCAGTAAAAGGTTAGGTCGATTTGGAATCAGTAAGTGGAGAAGGGAATATTAAATACACTTATTAATGCCCGTCAAACGTTAGGTAAATAGTGGTGAATAGGTGGTGATGCATTTCCTTTTGTCATACTAGGAGAATGTCTGTCCTGACGTGTGAGGAACAACGGAACTTCTTGAATATGTTGTGACGTCGTTAGCTTGACCCACATATGGTGTCGGCATGAACTGTATCGTATCTGCATCGTACTATCACAACTGTATCGTATCCGCATCGTACTATCACCTACTGGACAACACATTGGACAGTATCACTCCGTAGTGAAGTATGGGTGGAAAAGAACTTGGTTTTGGACATTGTAGTTGAACCGAAATCAAGACTCAAGATGTTGTTTTTATGTTTCCCCATACTTTTCGGCCCTTGCTCATTGTAATACTAAGACTGTAGAAAAAATTGACAATTTTTTTTAGCGGGAGGGGGAGGAGTTGTTATGACATGATTAGAGTGTAGATTTATTTCGGGGATAATTAGGATAAGTTTTTCATTAGTGACGGAAGTGACGATAGGTTAGATTAAAAACAAAGTAGAAACGATTTAGTCAACAAAGAGACAAGACGCTGTTTATTGGACTAAGGCTACAGAAAGACATCGACGGTTCCCTTTTGAGTATTAAAGTTCATTTTATTGTTCAAGCAGCGTCGACTTGCTATATCATTGTTGGGCCTTCATTGGTGGTTGATTTGGGACAGTTTATCTATCAACACCGTGATCGGCACTTAACACGTTCGTAATGATCAAGTTGTACAGTGTTTTGTAATTATAGCTGAACCCAGGGACACTTAGACATCGTGAGATATCCTACTAAGGTAGTTTCTTTCAAGTTATCAGTAGAAATATAAATGAGAAGAACTGTGAGATATTTGGAGACTCGTTTTATAGTTATTTGACTAGTTTTAGAAGGCATTAGGCAGAACTGTGGTTTGGTATTGTGGAAAGGTCAAGGACCAAAAAGGCCGTGAAGTGAGTGTGCTCACTTGCAACGGCGAGAAAAAAACTAAGTCAATCAGCTGAAACGAAACCAGGTCAAACACTGTGATAAAGCAATTTTTATTGTTTACATTTGAGACTACATATAAACAAGGATGGCTAAGAAATTATCCCAATTAATAGCCGCTGGAAAAGAAATGGGATTGACTGGAACAGCGTTACAAGAGTGGGTGAAAGAAAGAGAAGACATAGATCGTGATGAAAGAGCTAAAGAGAGAGAAGTGAGAGCTAAAGAGGCAGCAGCCAAAAGCTAAAAAGAAAGAAGCTGGGGTTGAAATACACATATTGAAAGTCAGAGAGTTGGAGCTTAGAGAGATGAAAGGAGAAATTAAAGAACATATGAAACTTGTATGAAAGTCTAAGTTACCACCTTGAAATGAAAATGTAGACCAAATGGATGCATACTTGGCTAGATTTGAAGTGCATGTTCGAGCTACAGATATACCTAAGACTCAGTGGGGAAGTCATTTATACACATTGTAACAGGGAAAGGCACTGAAAGTTGTATCAACTTTTCTAAGAAAGATCTGGAAGAATATGTCAAGGTAAAAAAAGTATTGATGAAAAGATACAACTTGACAGATGATGGGTATAGAGAGAAGTTTCATAAAGCTAAACCAGAAAGAAACCAGCCATTTCAGGAATTAATTGAGTACATTTCTAGATTCCTAGTGTGTTTGGTTGAATTTTCTAATACCGTAAAGACATGTCTCATTGATTTGTTCATCAGAGACAAGGTTCTCACATCTTGCATTCCTCAATTAGTGGCTTTTCTCCATGATAGAAGAGATGCCTGTGATAGCGGTAATCACAAGTGATACAGAGGGAGAAGGTTACACGCGGTCTATACAAGAAGAGATTTAAACTCCAGCTGGAGAGAAGAAATGTATGGGTCGTGCCGATAGCCAACGAGCATAACGCCATTCGACCGTATTGTGTAAATAAGTTATTTATTCATTTGTTATTTCAATTGTTTATTCTTAACTAATTGGCTTGGATAGTGGTTATGAGTAATATATTGTTATCATGAGGCATCTTGGAATAGCATATTTATGTTATAATGTAAATAAATGGAAATATAATTAATTTTGTAATTTGGGTATTATTAGTTTGAATCAGGTTGGCTGGTAATTGGTAATTACCTATATCTGTAGAATGCCTGAATTGTATGCATGATTGTATGAATACAAAGGGCATTAAAAGTATGACGATGTTTTACACCACGGAAAGCGTAAGTTCTATAATTTCTTGTATTATATGTGATCATGACCATACATCAGTTAAGAGTTAGGTCGAGTTGTAACAAGTAAGTGGAGAAAGAAAAATAAATACAATTGTCAATGCCCGTCAAAACGTTAGGTACATAGTGGGCACTAGCGGATCCAGAACTTTGGAGTGAGGGGGCGACGTTTTTCAAAACCCTTAGTGGGGATCGGGGCCCGACGCCAAAAGCGTTTTCTTGCATTCTTCACAGCAGAAACGCATTCTCCTGACATCTAAAGCTCATTATTCATCCTATTCAAAAAAAAAAGATCTTTTGAATAATGTTTAACTTGAAAAAAATATTCTGTTATAATATATAGGCCCTTACTACATTACAAATACAACTGATTTGTTCCTTGGAAGATAACATACCCCACATATTTAGATTAAGGCTTTGAGGATCGCCGCCGAAAAAAAATAATCGAAAACAAAAAAAAAAACGCCCATGCCTTTCTCTTGACGGCTAGTGGGGTCTGGGGAAGCGATGTAAGCTTCCTCAGTGGTGATTGGGGCGAAGACCCGACGCCAAATGCGTTTTCTTGCATTCTTCACAGCAGAATCGCATTCTACTGGCATTTACAGCCGATTTGTTCTTCAAAATTTAAGATACCCAAAATATTTAGATTAAGACTTTAGGATCGCCCCTTTAAAAAAACTGTAATCCAAAAATAATATTTTTAAAAAAGTTCATTTGTAAGTGATATATTTTGTTCAATAGGCATGTTTCTAACTTTGTTTTGTTACAGAACTATAATTCAAAGCTAAAAAAAACATTTTCAAAAATTAAGTGAACCGATTAGATTCTACTCTTAATTGTTTGCATTTTTATGATATAAGTTTACATTGTGAGTTATTGTCCCACATTCTTTTATACACCAGAAAATTATACGTATGAGTAAAGGTTGGAAAAAAAAAAGATAACTAGAAAAATAATATTTAGGTTCAGAATTCATCTCAATTGTTACTCTAATATTGAAAAATTTCGTATGAATTCTAAATTTTCAAAAATATAAATCCTCCTTAAAATAACTAAGATAAATTCGTATGCAATTACATAAATTCTGTTGCCACGTATGTCTTTCCTGTTTTAAAAAGTCACGTTTTCGTCTAGAAAGGGGAGAGGGCGGTAAAGTGAAAACGTTAATCCTTGCTCCCTCTCAGTTCAGAAGCCAAGCGCTTACAGCTAAACCACCTAGCCCCCAATTCAAACTGTAAGTATTACAATAATTTGAAACTCTAAATGTGTTGTAAGTACAAAAAGTAACAAAAGAAGCTAGAGGACAATATGAAGCTTACATTAGATAGATATTCTTTTTTGTTCAAAAACTATGATTTCTCCTTAAAAGTAGGACCGCCCCCATTCAGAGGGCTGTAGTTGGGAGGGCAGCAGAAACAATCGCCCCCCCCCCTTTTTTGTTGGTTCTCTAAGATACCAGAAGTGTAGCGACGTAATATAAAAGTTATATTGTAATTCAACTAAGTTTGTTCACAAACTAATATTTCTAATTAAAAGTGGGACCGCCCCCCACCCCACTAAAAGTGTTTAGGCTGGAAGGGCAGTATTCCCCCCACCCCACCCCAACCGATCCGCTAACAGGAGAACGACATACTATACAGATCGGTTAAATATCAATTACAAGTTTTAATTAAAAGAAATTTAATTGAATCCGTTAACAAGCTGTAATTTCTACAAAAAAAATTGGACCGCCCCCCCCCTAGTGGCGTAACTAAGGAGGGAGGGAGGGGGAGCTTTTGAATATCCCCCCGAGCCCCACTTAGGGGGGCCCCAAAACGGGTGTCCGAAATTTTTTTGTAAATGCATAAATTAATTTATTTCTTTGGCAAATAGTGTTAACAGTTGTCTTTTTTTTTCAACATTTATGGATTAAATTTATAATAAAGACTAAATCTAGATCTAATCTATCAGTACGTTGGCTTTGTTGACATTTTTAAAATATTTTTCCGACAGAGAAAAGTTAAAGTTAGTTTTAAATTTTAAAATGCCAATTTTTAATAGATTTGTTGCCGATTTATTTTCCTTTCAAAAGATATCAAACATGTGCTTGCAGCAAAAACTAAGAATATTACTCTCTTTGTTGCCACGAACAGGGGCAGTGCGCGGGGCCCTGGGCGAGTGTCATGTGTAGGGCCCTGAGCCGTAAGGATAAATTATATATACCGTAACACATCACGCTAACCGGCTAATCCGTCTCTTACGCTGTAACAATAAAAAGACAGTATTTCCGCCTTAGCGCTGTGGGGCTTCTTTATTTTTGTTACAAAACAGAGAACATTTCATAGCCATTGTTGGCTTACTATTGGCCTCGCCTAGTTCTATATATACTGTATTGTAATTGTTCTGCAAAAAGACAATTCTTTCAACTTAAAAAAGTTAAAAAATTACTCCCATGGCCATAGAAAAGCCTATTGGGAAAAAAACATATCCAAATATTTTATTTCGTATATTAACATCGACATCAAATAGGATTTTATTAGGAAAATGTGTGGTGATCAAGTTTGTAACAATAAAATCTCCGATCGCGGGGCCCCCTCAAGCGCGGGGCACGGGGCGGCTGCCCCACTTGCCACTCTCTAAGGCCGCTACTGGCCACGAATAAAACTGATGTATAATGAATTCCAATATAACAAATCCAATGTCACCTTTTTTGGACCTGTACATGAATTGTTCAACTTTTTTTTTTCAAATTAACCCCAGAGATCCTTCCTTTTGAAGTTATTATCACATCCTTCCTTTTAAAGTTCTTAAGACTGATATCTACTAGGAACTTTAACAATTCCACCACTTCTGATTGTCTTGACTGGCACAACAGGTTCTCTAGACGTTGGTCTATAACTGTCTGTTTCGTTTGTTCTAATAGTTTACTGTGCCTTGCCTTCATCGTTATCATAGTACCCAGAGATATCTTCATCGAAACTCTTGCTCAAAAAGCGTTGATTTCTTCGGTATGTTTTTGCATCGTTTGTTTATGATGTAAGATCTAAGTGAGGAATGTTTTTTTTTTTTTTATGACAACTGCTTTTTGCCATGTTTATCCTAGACGAACTCTCACTTTCTCTCCGACAGAGTAATCTTTGGACTTTGGGTAGTCTTGCTTTTGCATCGTATTTCACTTTGCTTTTCATCTGTCGTTCGTTGAGCAATATCTCTGTATTTTCAGTTACCGATGGTTTCAATAGTTTGGGATCAGTGGGAATGATGTCCCTGAGTCTTCTACTCATCAGCAGTTATGATGCTTATCGGAGTATTTCTATACTCGAGCATAGCAAGATATGGATCCTTACAGCTTTCATATTCCATGAATCCTTTTGCTTTCGCACAAAATATAAACAATAAATACATTGAAACCCATTCATGCTTTCTGCCAAATGATGAGAAACGGACGAAACTAATCACCCAATCAAACGAAAGAGCAAAAGAAAGTAGTGAATACTATGAATTCCCTGTGATCGAAACAACCAGAAGAAAGAAAAGATTTTATGGGAAGTTGAGTTCTAATGTAGGACTGTCAATAGAACTGCAATTCAAACGTGTTGCGACAGAAGTGCTGGACAGATTACATATGGGAATGAAGGACAGATTAGAAAGCCTGGAAAAAATGGATACCTTTGGGTTTCTTCGTGAACCAAGACACCTGTTGGATGATGACACGCTATGACAAACTGTGTTACCTTTTCCTGTTTGTATGACGAAATAAATGGCAAATCGCTTGTTCAATGATGTCATTGATGTACGAGCAGTTTTGATCAACAAACCAGTAATACAATCCCCAATAGACATATTGCGGAAACAGACTTCATATGGAAATTACGTGTGCTCAAACCTTGCAACCTCCTCCGAATACCGCTAACTAAGGCCACTTCCATTGCGTCATTCTCAAAGCTCAAGTTCATCAAAAACTATACCAGGAGCACAATGACGCAAGAAAGGTTTATCATGGCTTTAATGTCACTGAAGTCACACATACTAGAAAGTATCGATGTGATGATGTTATAGATGTCTTAGCTGCACGACGTGAATCGATATGAATTGAGATTTGTCACGTGTGCATTATTTATCTAATAACGCTATTATTCATTAAAAGAGTCATAAATTAATTTTTTATATACGTTTACGGATATACTAACCAATTTGATCTTGGGTTTATATATTTTTTTTTGGCGTAAATTATGTCATGTCATACGTCGAATGTCAAAATGCAAGGGGCCCCAATAGAGGTCGATCCCCCCGGGCCCCCAAATCCCTAGCTACACCCCTGCGCCTCCCTCAAAAGTTAATGTTGGGGGGGGGGCGAAATTGATGTCATCATCACCTCCGCATCCACGAAATCGGCCAACAAACTAGAGGGGGGGCGAAATAATCTAAAAATAGGTTGAAATATAAATAATTAGTTTAAATTATTAACTAAACGAATAAAATCGTATACAAATTGTGTGATTTCTTTACTAAAATTCGTCCGCCCTTCCCCGGATCAGCCAGTGCCATAATGTGCAATAAATCACTTTATCAATAATAGTCTGTTTGTTTTTAAGTTAACAGCAATCTCTTGATGTGCAGTTAGCGTGCACACTGGTTATATCGACAGTCTCGGGTTCAGACTCTGCTCGCTGCCATTCCCAGTCGTCCAAGATGGAGGTTTGGAAAAAGAGGTAAATTATCTTAAACTTTGAAGAAACATCTGAACAATGTGAAACATTTGACAGATATAAATTACAACGGCAATTGAATCTTTGAAACATTAGTACTTTTGACAATCAAACCAAATTAAGGTCTTGAATATTTCTTGCGAGTAGACTTTCTTGCAGGGATCCGAAGAGGGCCACCATTGAGTTAGTGTGATAACACAAACTCTCTTTGTAGTCGTCTTAATTTATAAGTGTGTAAACCATTTTTTTTTTGTTGTTGAAAACATTTTCACCGAACAGTCTTATGTTAAACATTTGTTGAACAATTCTTGTTTTTCCAATATATTCTGATAGACTGTCCTAAAAATTTAACTCATTATAGGCTCTCATCTTACATATATCTCTTTCAGTTTCTCTATTGCAAATATAAGCAAAGAGAAGCACATTGCTTTAAATTTATCGTAAAAAGAAAACAACAACAAAATTGAGTTGCAAGACATTCTTTATATCATGTATGTTTTCACTGCATTAAACAAAATGAAAAAGAGTCTCTGCTTTAAGCTTTGAAAAAGAAGTTATTTAAAGATTATCTCTTGTAAATTGTTGTTTCTCACAGACAGTACCAAAAGCACAAGATTCTTGTAAAGTTCCAGGCTCAGAACATTCGTCCACAACCAAAAGTTTGTATTTAGGCTCGTAAGCTCCACACGATAATTGTTTGGAAATTAGATTCGCCCTAGGATAATCTGTAAAAAAATAGTACATTTTTTAAAAACATTGACACAAAAAATATTCTGTCAATGTTATTTTATCATTAACGATCTATATCACTAACACTTCAGATTGTATTAACATAAAAAGGCAAACAAGCAATATTAATAAATTTTTTAAACACAGTGTAACCACCTCAAAGTTGATGCCATTAAGTGGATACCCCATTTCAATGTTATTCACAACCGATGTTGCCCTAAAGTGAGTACTTTTAACCTTGAGTGAACCAGAGTTGAGTTAGTTACTGGTTGGCAGTCGCTACAGTTATTTGAAACAGTTGAGAGTTATGTGTAAGCCTGCTATTATAAGCAGCCACTATTGAGTTATTAGTATTACATTATTTGTGGAATGTTCTTTAAGGGATAACTACTAATCATATTTGAATTGTGTATTATATTCATCATGTGGTGGTGTTGTATATATTAAACATATTATTTGCGTCAGCTATACAAGGAGTTATTTTCCTCATTTGCTTGTTAAGTATGAACGCATTGAGCATTTATCCTGACAACGCCTACAATATATAAGTTTATAATATGAACCCAATGTCACCACCACGCCTACAGCTATGAAATAACACCGGTAACATTAATTGTGTCAGAAATATATATTTCTACGGTGACATTTAATGATATCAGTAGTGGTAGAAAATACACCTTTAATGGTAGCCAAATCATTTTTGGTTTCAGAATTGGCAGAAGTCATATTTGTGTCTGACATTTTTGCTGTCAGAAGTTTTTATTTTATTTTGGTAGCCAGTAGTGTGTCCTTGACACGCACGGACTTCTAGGAGCACTCAGGAACACGGACTATTTATCGCAGTAAGATCGCTATTTGATTTAAAAGTCTGTCAATATTTTTTCTCCAAAGTACAAATTTCAAAGGGGACTCTGATAGCAGTCCGACTCGTCTAATTTTATTCTAGAATTTCTATTTTAAAATTGTAATATGTCGGTCAACACGTTATCACTGAAGCAAAACAAGTTTACACGTATTCAAGTCCATCGTCTTTGACCTAGCTAGAGCCTCCATTTTTTTAAATTAGTTAACCTAACCTTTCAACAAGCGTTTGGCATACGAATTGTTCTTCTTCTATCAATGCAGTAAACTTAAGATGGAAACTGATTGAAATCGTCAATTTTGTTAACGTAGATAACGTCTAGAATAACACAGATCTGACCAGATTTATAAAGAACACTATTTATCATAACAATTCATCAAGAAAAAGAAGCTGAACATTTCTACTAGAACCGTTTTTATTAAAGAGCCTATTTTATCAATGACCAATTTGGGCCTAACATCAATAGCTAGTATATACCAGGTCTATGCTTCATTCTTTATTATGATTGGCATCTTGAGAGCCTGACATCACCCTCTGTAGAAACTAAAGTCGACCCTGAGACTACATTGAGTGGTTGAAACTAAAAGACGATCCTGAAACTACATCTGCGTGAGTGAAACATCTGCACCATAGTTTATTCGAAGCGTCGCTTGAAGAGCTGATACATTTGCGTGGGTGAAAAAATCAAGGAGTCAATTGATGATAGTTGATACATCGTTTTTTCGTTGAGCGCTTGTCACTAGCTTTTGACACGCTCCTGCATTGTCGAGGTTACACCTCACATTGCCCTACAGAAGGTCCTCCATTTAGACCTCTGTTTATTTATGGTCATTCTAGTTTGTTTGTTTTTTTCAGCGATTTTACCATGTTGTGGATTATCTAAGCTGAAGTTAACTACTCAAGTACCGATGGATTATTTTATATTAACGCTAAAGTATTTTGGATTAGTGATCTTCGATACGTTGAAGTTGGACTATAATAAACTATTAGCGTCCTCTTAGTTATCGTCGTACGCCAAGCACGTGCCTGTATAAATACAACGTACCTTATTACATCATCGCGCACGGGACTGAGTTGGCTATGTGAGTATATTATCTCTCGGATTTTTTTGGTACTTCGTAGCGCTTTGAACTTATTGGATTATATTCAATATCAGGTGGCCGAGCCTTGCTCGGTTAAATAATTTATAGCCTATTAACAAAGGTTATATACTTCTGCTACTGGTGCTACAGCCCATGGAAGGATATGGCCTGCTTTTACACATCCCTCCATTCAGATATCTCCTGTGCCTTTCTTCACCACGCCCTAACGGTAACCCCAAGTTTTTTACTGAGGTTAATAGTTAAATCAAAAGTGGCTGCAGCGTACGCAAACTCGTTGACCGCTAGCTAGATATCTTGTTCAGTGTGAGCAAGTAAGGAGTAGAGCAGCTGTGTAATCACCATTTCCTTTATTTTGGTACGGGACATTAGACACTGAAGCATGAACACATGGTCATAATTTTACCAGTAAATCCGAAGATTAATGAGAAATGCAGTATTTTCCGTGACTACTACATATTTTGCCACATCAAGGGCAAGCATAACCATTGTCCTCCGGTGGTCGATTAAGATTTTCTGTTCGCGTCTGCGTTTGTCCTCGGCAGCAAATTTTCTTTTGGGCCTTTGTATAGAGGGAATTCTTTAAGTCCGACAGTTAAGCTTGAAAGAGCAGTATCCTTTATTAGAGACGAATCTCAGACAAACGCATGCCAAAGGCGGTCTTTTTCTTTTTTTTTTTTTGGTGAGCTAATAAAAAGGTCGGCGTAACGCCGAAATGCTTAGAAGACCAGCTTAGGCTCCAACTTGTCTTAGCTGACAATTGACATAGAAGAGAGCATCTGGTTGCATGCGGCCTCAGAACGAGACAGCTGAAGATCACCAGCAAAATAAATAACGAAGTATCTACACCGCTCTACGCAATTTAGGTGTAAACAATTTATTAAGTACTTAAAACGCAATAACTAATCATACATCGATACATTTAATTTCATTACTTTCCTTCCATAGTTCTATAATAAATCAATCTTCAATAAGATGGTGCGGAAATGTTTAATTAGGTCTATTGATTCTTTAAAACTCGTTCTTGTTTGCATTGTACTAAGGTAAGCCTAGTGACGTAAGCAGCGTTTTTTTTCCCGTTTACGTCATGGAAAACTTTCATTCATAAAGTTTCCATTTCATTCATAAATTATTCTAACCAAAATTAATTTTACAACATTGAGACATTTTTATATCAAAATAACGGTCGAACTCGAGTTTCCCCGATGTGGCCAATGAGTTGAGAATTTTTTTCTCACTAATACGCACATACCTTGAAATTTTAAAGAAAATCGTTAGAGCCGTTTTCGAAATAATATTTATATATAAATATATATAATTTATATATAATTATATATTTAATATCAGGTGGCCGAGCCTTGCTCGGTTAAATAATTTCTTAACCCTTAAAATGCGTGTGGTAGTTTAGCCTCTTAACACCAGAAATGTAATTCCATTTGGTATACACTCATTGTGAAACATCTCAGAACTTTAAGGGTTAAGGAAGATTATATACCCGAAGTCATTTTGGGAATATTTTTGTAATTACGAAAATTAACGATCGGATAAATACCACTAATCTGAAGAGTTGCTTTATTGTTATTTTATTTCTAAATGTAATTGTACATGACGATTGCATATGAAATCTCTTAAGTGTAGACAAATCACAGCTCACATCCGTTTTATAGTTTTACAATCCATTTTTTTTTTGCATAAAACTATTGTAGGCCTACTATTATTGGCTTGGAAGGGAGACTTTGCTATGTACCTTGTCAGATAGTTACGTTCAGACATTTAATTAAGAAATTTGTGTATTCATTATGGCTTTAGTACGAAAATCAAGTTACTCAAATCTCTACGTTATAGGGTAAAACAGGCACTTTTTAAAATAGACGAAATTGCAATGCAAAGACGAATTATTTTTCTAACACAAAATCTTAATTTTTACTTATTATCCGGAAGCGTGGCCCAGAGGCTAAGTGCGGCTTGAGCTTGGCTTGCTTGGCTATCTAGAAGGGGGCTCGATGTTCGACACTTGACTCGGGCAGAGTTGTGTTTACTGAGCGCCCAAAGGCAGCACGGTAAACCAGCTCCTAGATACCCCCCCCCCACAGGTCCACAAATGAGATTGGACCAAAGCGCTCTGAGCATGCTATAAGCATGAAAGTAGCGCTATATAAAAGCTATAATAATAATAATAATCCCTACCCTGACTGGACCGCGTGCAATCCACTTCACATAGGGCCCCGCAAATGTTAGGGTCGACCCTGGATATCATGTTCAGTGTGTGCAAATAAGGCGTAGAGTATGACAAAGTAAAAGTTACTCACGGGTTTACGCAATTTAAGTGTAAACAATTGACCTCATTCACGAATCGCCACTTAATAATATTTATAAAACAATGAAAAAAAAGTATCGTGTGACAGCCTTTATGGATTACATAATTTGTATATAGAGAATCACATGGCTAAATGTTGTTGGTTAACGATTGTTGAGTGAGGTCCATTTACGAAACCTTTAAAACACAATAACTGATCATACATCAAATTTAATTTCATTATTTTTCTTCCATAGTTTCATAATAGATCAATCCACAATAAGATTGTGCGCAAATGTTTAATTAGGTAGATTGATTTAGTTGTTCTTATTTGCGAAGTGTACTGCCTAGTGACGTAAGTGGTGTCAAGTTTTTTTCCCTTTGACGTCTTGGGAAAAAAATTTCATTCATATCTCTAAACGCGTTTACGTCATGAAAAACTTTTATTCATAAATTTATTCAAACCAAAATTAATTTTACATTTTATATATCGAAATAACGGTCGAACTCGAGTTTTCCCGATGTGGCCAATGAGCTGAGAAATTATTTCTTACCAACATGATGATACGTTGAAATTTTAAAGAAAATCATTAGAGCCGTTTTCGAAATAGAAGATATATATGTATA